>OMNZ01106856.1:0-12368 GCA_900303255.1 Lesueurigobius sanzi | reverse complement strand
GCGTCCTGTATTTCAGCTGATACTTTACGCCTTACTTATTAAGTACATTTGAAAGTGGATACTTTTACTTAAGAAGAGTTTTAATCTAAATACTTGTTGCCCCTGTATCTGTACTTTCACTTGCAGTACTTCTTCCACCACAGAGTATTTGTTAAAATTGCTCCAGCCATTTGAATACTGTGCTCTGATCACGTTGCTGTGTTTAGGGGAAAGATTGTCCTGGGATACACAGAGGCTGAACTGAGGGTGCGAGGATCTGGATACCAGTTCATCCATGCTGCTGACATGTTGTACTGCGCAGAGAACCATATCCGAAGTGAGTGTTTCAAGTTTTAAAAGGTACCATAAAGTTTTAATGCAAGATATGACCGTCTCTTATGATTAAAGGCACTATTCCTGATTTTCTTTGATTTTTTTTTTTCAAATTACGAAAGATCGAGAGTAAATTAAATTGATAATTGTGGTCCAAACACATGCCTAACTTTCCTAACACATCTCTATAATTCTATTTCTTCATAGAGATGAGTTTATGAGCACATTTCACAACTTGCGGGATCACTTTTTATGGTCACTGTCACAGAAATGCAAGAAAAGTAGCCTGCAAACTCATGAAATCGACTTCCTTTATATTTAGATAGAGCTTTTTAGAGCTTTATTTATGTAGCGGCTTTCACAGACATAGTCACAAAGCGCTTTACATGGGACGATTTTGCATTCATTACATACACGATAGTAACCAGCTGCCCCCTGCGTCACACCGACAGAAGAGTGGCTGCACACATCCTCCGCCGATGGACCTTCCAACCAGCATCATTCACTCACCCAGACATCATTCACCCTTCACTATTGTACATTAGGGCTGCACCATTTTGACAAGAAACCTAATTGCGATTTTCCTGATTGAAATTGTGATTGCGATTCAATTTGCGATTATACATTTTAATGTATTTACTGTCTGTTGTAGACAGGGTTTCCGTGCGGCATTAAAAAGCATTAAAAGTCATTAAATGAATTGTGTCAAAAATAAGGCCTTAAGTGTCATTAAAAAGCATTAAATAGAGTTCAAACTGGTATTAAATCAAACATTCTTGGAAAATAAAGACATTGTTCAACTAGTTTTACTGCAGAAGTTTGGCAAAAATCCAAAAATAGGGTCGAGACTGCTGTTTGGAAAGAAATGATATGCTATTTCTGTTCAAAAGTTGTCAGTTGTATAAACATTTGTATTAAATATGGAAATGAATATTAAATATGCACCAATGTGTGGCGTTTCTGGCATTGTGTGTAGAATTTTGGCATTAAAATGGCATTAAAAAGCAGTACATTTGACTTGCTAATACCTGTATAATCCCTGTGTATATTTTTACTTTCAGTTTTGTTGAGGCATGATATGGACATTTTGTCTCACGATTATCTTGGCCAAAATTATTGCAATTCACAATATTATCACAGCAATTATTCAAAAAATTCTTATGGTGAATGGAGTTTCGATTCTGGGGCAGTGGTTTGATGATTATCTTGTGATAAAACTAGTAACTTCTTCTAAACTGCTATTATACATCGTACTAATGTATTATATTTCAGCTTCATAAAACACTGGAGACACAAGACAAAAGAAAAACCTTCAGTCTTTGGGGTTCGGTTATTGCAGTATTTAAAATTGCGATGTCGATTTGATTGCGATTAATTGTGCAGCCCTATTGTACATGTTTTTAGTGGTAGGGGAAACCGGAGCACCCGGAGGAACCCTACACAGACACGGGGGGAACATGCAAACTCCACACAGAAAGGCACTGTCGGTCCCGGGAATCGAACCCAGGACCTTGCTAACCGCTACACTACCGTGCCGCCCAGATACATAATATTATTTCCACAAATGTCTGAGTTTACAATATATTAAAGGAGGGCAAAACAAACATTCCACTACTAGGAAAAAATCTGGTATAGTGCCTTTAACTTAATAAGTTAGTTTTACCTAACAGCAGATATAGCATTTACACACAGCACTTTTTCTAATAGCAGCACGAAAGTAATCTCTGGTCATTGCCCTCCTGATTTACAACTCCAAATATTTTGCAATGTTTCGGATGCTTATCCAAAAGAGCTTTACTTTTTAAAAACAGACCCAGTGTGAAAGGTTGTAAAAGTTTGGGAAGCCCAACGGTCAGGGAGTTCAGACAGCTTTCCCAAGTAATCCCTTTGGATTATGGAACAGATTGAGCAAAGCTTCAGAGCTTCCAGAAGAAAAGATTGGGCCCACAAATCCAGCGCATGAACGAAGAATCAGAGATGATCCATAAATGATCACCAAGAAACATACTCACCACACTCCATAATCCTCAAGGCTACTGTTGGAAAGATACATAGAATAGTACCTACATTTGATCTGAATGTCTAAGATAATGTTGTTCATGTATGCAATGATGTTGTGTCTTGTAGTGATAAAGACTGGAGAGAGTGGCCTGACCGTGTTCAGACTCTTGACCAAGGAGAATCGCTGGAAGTGGGTCCAGGCCAATGCCAGACTGGTTTACAAGAACAGCAAACCGGACTACATCATCGCCACTCAAAGGCCTTTGCTGTAAACAAAAAAAACTTTATTTCCTTTTCTGTTATCACAATGAAACTCAACAGATACATCTTTTTTCACTGTGTAATTGCTCATCTGTTAGTCCCTGATTTGTATTTTCAGACCACAGATGTTTATAGATAGATAGTTTTTTATTGCAGACTCATGTACCATTATGAAGAGGAAGGTTTAGATTGTAATTTTATTGTATATTTTATTTCAGGGATGAAGAAGGTGGTGAACACTTGAGGAAGCGCTCTATGCACCTCCCCTTCACCTATGCAACAGGCGAGGCTCTTCTTTACCAGTCGAACCACCCGCTCGGCTTTTTGGACGGGCCCCATGAGAAAAACGGCAGCAAGTCGAAGAAGAGCCGAACCGAGAGACTGGTAAAGGAAGGTCTGGACCCCGGTTCCCTTTTAGGAGCCCTCATGAGTCAGGATGAGTCTGTTTACGTGTGCCAGCCTGCCGTTGAGCCCAAATTATCCTTCCATAGCAGCTTCTTTGGAGAACAGTTGGGTTTTTCAGAGTCTAAACCGCACAGAAGTTGGGATGAACCCAGCAATGCAGTGGTGCCAAGTGTGGCCGAACCTGGCTCAAGTCTGGACCCTTTGCTGGCTACTCTGGACTCCCTGGTGCTGGAGGGACAAGGCGTAGTTGATCCTGAAGATGGAACTTGTTCAAATGGGGAACTTTTTGGAGCTCTTGAGGGCTTAGGTCTCAGCGCGGAGGACTTGGAGCTGCTTTTGTTAGATGAACGCATGATCCGAGTTGAAATGGACCCGGAACATGTCCCCACCTTGGACGACTTGCTTACCAATGACGAAATCTTGTCATATATTTACAACTCTATTGAGGGGAAGACTGATTCAACGGAGGGAGGCCAGGTGCCTCCCACTAACCCCTCAATGGCTGAAAGTAACCCAATCACTGACAATAATTTGGAAATTAATTTCCATAGGTCTAATCTTGTTGGTCAGGCGCCTATCACCCAGCTTTCACAACAAATGCAGCAACATCTCACCATGCGGTCGGGAAAAGCAGACAATGAATGGGAGCAACATAGCAACCGTTTGGCCAACTCTGTGGTTAATGGGGAACTGCTTGAATCAAACCACACAATCCCCAATGGACAATGGTCATCCCAGGATATTTTAGTCAATGCTGGCATTCAAATGGATCCCTACAAAGCCATTTTTAAGGGCAACACTTCACATGTAAATGAAGAGATCCAGCTAACGCATACATATGTTCAGCAACCAGCCAGGATGCATAACCAGCTATCACAGCAGTGCCATACTAAACAGAAAGCAAGTAACCTCAATGGACTGTACAGTGTGCCCAGTACAGCTGATGGTAAGTCACTGTGGCAGGACTACGGCTTCAGCAGGGGTTTGGTTTCTAACAACACTTGCCTGGATAACAGCCAAAAACACTTAGCAAACAACTCGCTTGATGTAGACTTTAGCATGCCTGGGATTGACAATGGGGATTACACTATGAGCGGAGGAAGTCTGTTTGGAAGCCAGCAGCAGATCCCGGAGTCTGCAGTTTCATCTTTTCAAGGGATGAACCACAACCTGCCACAGGAGGCCCTCCCTGTGCCCTTAGCTCAGGTCCTGTCCAGCCTGTCCCAGTGCCCTCCCCCCAACGCCTCTCTGGAGCAGATCTTGGGCGTGGCCAAGCCCTGCAGGCAGCTGGAGCACTTTGGCCTGGTATCAACAGCAGAGATCCCACATGAGACCAACCACAGTAAGGTAAGGACATCTACTGGTGAGAATAATATCCTCCTATATAAATATATATATATAGGAGCTGTCATTAACTCTGAGTGTCCTCTGGGAGATGAGAGAACTTCAATCTGATCTCGTCGTATGTAGACGGCATTCAAGTGTATAGTGCTCCTATTAAGCATTCATTAATATGTAATGCTAATGTAACGCTGCAGATTAATATCTTTAACTTTAAAATGAAATATTAATAACAACTTACATCAAGCAACACCGTTTATACATTAGTAATTATCATTAATAATTATTTACCTCATAATCTACCATAATAGATTTCCATATCCAGTTTAGCACACCACAACTGTTCACCATATTTGTTTTCCTGCGTTATTATTTTATATAGGCTTTCCTGAACTCCTAGTGGCCATTATATGATCCTGATCCTTATGATTCAGTGATTTATTTTTGCAACCCAAATGCTTTTTACACATAAAGGTTTTAGTGTGGATCTGTACCTGACAGATCGTGTTAAGTAAATGCAGCGCCCTAACACATAAATCTAAAGCCGCCATATACTGTAGATGCTAAATTTGGAAGCATATGTAAATGAGAGATCAGGTGTGAGGACAAAGCAATAGGCATAACTCCACAAACGACAATTGATCCCCTGAAAGTGTACAGGGTCATCTTTGCCATCCTGAAAGTGATACTGCTGAGAGAGGTCATATTCGTAGGGTGCATCCAAATTGATCATTTGCAAATTATTGTTTGTATTTCCACTTCTTAACAAGGCATGTGTGTGTTGTCATAAAATAACCATGACTTGTGCCTTGTGCAGATGGAAAATGGCTGTATCCTGGAGAGCACCTTCTCTGCCGGCTGTGCTCTGCCCAATGGAAACGCAGCAGTGCCCCCTGCTGTTCAGCTGCCTGTCTGTCCAGACGCTCTGTCCAGTCTCCCCGACCCTCCAGCCACCAGTTTCTATCTCTGACCCCTGACCCCAACCCAGTGGGACACTTGTTCAGGACCAGAGCCACAGCAGACTGGGCCAGCCTTATCTACAACCGCAGCGAACTGAACTCTCATAGGCTTGGATAGAATTCTGTTTTTCATTCATCTCTCTTCAGGGCAGGGTCACAAGTATTGTCTTTAATTCATATTATCATATGAGTTATTTGTTTACAATGATGCAGTCATTGCTCAGTTGCATTTATTTCAAGTCTTACAGGAAGGTCAGTCTTCCACAGGCACAGGGTCATACATGTCTATTTAAGATACAGAGTGAAGCAAAGTTATTGTGTGTTCATTTGTCTATAATTTTTTACTTTTATTATGTCTGATCAGATTGAATAACAAAACAAACCTTTATAGTTTACTTCATGAGCATTTTGCTTCACTTTGCATTTAAAACCATTTATGAGTGGAAGTAACTAAAATGATTTGATTAAAGGACATGTGAATTTGATAAAACTGACACATGTAAAATTACTCATATTGATTAAAAAACAAGCATTTTGATAAACGTTTTTCAACAATTCACACATGGTTTCATCAAATCAATGTCGTTTTCATCAGTTCAAGTCGTCTTTATCAAATCACAGCTGCATTTATCGCATGAGCGTCGTACACAGATGGGTGGAAGTAATAAAAAATATGTGAATTTGATGAAAGGGAATGTGATAAATAATATAAAATATAAAAAGTAAATTAAAAGTAAAATGACTCATATTGATTAAAAAGGAGGGTTTTAATAAAAGTTTTATTTTATCAATTCACAAATGGTTTTATGAAGTCACAGTTGCTTTATCAGTTCAAGCCAGTTTTATCAAATCAAAGCTGAAATTTCTGTTGCTTCCGGTAAAAGCCCCGGGCGTGTTGTAGTACTCAGTTCCACGCATGCGCACGGATAGTTGTCAGAAGACGTTCATAAGCACCAGTCATACAAGTATATCCACCAGGGGGCGCTGCTCATGAAGGTCTTCTGGACTACAACACGCCAGGGGCTTACACCGGGAGTAACAAAAATTGCAGCTTTGATTTGATAAAGCTGACTTGAACTGATAAAACAACTGTGACTTCATGAAACCATTTGTAAACTGACAAAATAAAACATTTATCGAAACATGTTTTTAATCAATATGAGTCATTTCACGTGTCAGTTTTTATATCGGATGTACTTTTATCACATTACCTTTCATCAAATTCACATGGCATTTTATCAAATAATTTTACTTCCACCCATCTGTGTACGACGCTCGTGCGATAAATGCAGCTGTGATTTGATAAAGACGAGTTGAACTGATGAAAACGACATTGATTTGACAAAACCATCTGTGAACTGATGAAAAACCTTTATCAAAATGCTTGTTTTTTATCAATATGTGTCAGTTTTGATCAAATTCACATGGCCTTTTATCAAATCATTCTTGTTACTTCCACCCTTCATACATTTCAGCACACAGGAAATGTTCGGTGTAACAGAACATCGCAGTCTGGGTTGCAGCACTCAACCGGACACCGCTGTCTCTTTAACAAGAATGTAACCTCTTGGCATTTAGTGGTTTCTTAGTTGAAGGGTTTTTCTTTTTTTTTGTCAACAGTGAGATTACGTCATTTATGTCTGAAGAAAGTACTATGGCTAGAAGTATCCTGCACTTTATTTCATGCACCGCTTAAAGCTCATCTATAGTTTCAGGTCCTGAGTGAGAAAAAAAACAGCAGACTCTGAAGCAACAGATGCACCAGCACAACCACTTCTCCGTGACTGTGATAGTTAACATGTCGTCTCTTTCCACATGATTTTTAAATGTCGCTAATGTTGATGCTCTTACTATTAACTGGATTCTGTGCGTTGGCATTTAAGGAGAGTTCGAACTGGACTACGTTAGTGATTTATTTTGCGTGCGTGCGTGTGTGTGCGTGCAAGTCTTGATGGTTTAAAGTTTGATGTGTTCAATGGTTAATAGTTCAAAAAAGACTATACAATAGTTGGGTACAGGCAGTGGCTGCATTTGCCCTATTTAGAGGATTTGTGTGTGCATATTATTACGTTCACAGCAGAGTTTTGGAAAGAGGTCATGACACGAGACATATCTGCAGTAGTTCATTACGATGGAGCCCCGATTGAGCCGTTCATAACAACCGAATAACTTGGCTTGATCCCGTCTCGAAGCACATGCCGTGACTCTTTGCAGCGAGGAATCAGTGATCACTCCGAAAGAAAAGACACTTCAGCACAATTTTTGTTTTCTGTCATGGGTTTACAAATGTCATGGTCTTAAATCCGGACTGATAATGGAACTGCACTTAAAGTAACGGCCCAAGTGTGAATGGAAAAGAGAGTTAGAATCAAATAAGTGTTTGTTTATGTCATCAGGGCAGCATTAACCCTCTAACACACCCAAGCACATTTTTGTGATTTTATTTTTACAGGCTCATTTTCCCAGGTGGCATATTTTTGAGTGATCGAAAATAATTTCATGTCATTTTGATTCTAATCCCATTGTAAACAGCTGTACGAAAAGAAAAAAAAAAACTCCTGCCGTGGTTCTTAAGCACAAAAATGTGCTCTGGAATTTTATAAAAAGGATTCATGTTTTAAAGCTTTTTTTGGTTTAAAGGTCTGACCCTCCTCTTTCCGTACATATAAAATAATTATAACTTTTTAACATTTTTACACTTTTTTGTATTAACAAAAACAAAACATTTAACATAAATACCCACAACAATAGACAATGACAAGACAAAACACATTACACTTCACACTCACACAGACAAAACAAACACAGGTGTGAAGCAAAATAAACCAAACATAACATTTTGACATATATTGTAAACAATGAAGTACAAGACAAACAATAAAATGAGTAAACCAATAGAAAAAAAAAGTAAAACCTACAGACTTTTTAATGAAAAATGGGAAATTTCTGGTCTGGTTGGTGCAGCCAGTGCTCTGTGAGAGATGACACAAAGTCAAAATGTGTTTATGTTGTGGCAATTTCAGTGGAAAAACCCCCGCTGTGGTTCCAGAAATGTTATTTAAGGCAAAACAAATTTTAACTTAGAAACAAATCCTTTGGGTCATCTCTCTTTTTTGGGAATAAAGTACAGCAACTTTGTGACATCAAGTTGGCAATGAAAGGGTTAAAAATGTTAAAAAGCATTAATTATTTTATATGTACGGAAAGGGGAGGGTGCGATCTTTAAAATAAATAAAAAATATCAATCCTTCATGTTTTTTTTCTTGAAATTCTAAAGCACATGTTTGTGCTAAGGAACCACAACGTAACCTTTTTAACCTCATAAACCCTACAGGTGCCCAATTTGGCTCTTATAGGGTTTAAGAAGTGTGCCAGAGGGTTAACTCCGTGCCACCAAGCAAAAAGTGTTGTGGCTAAAGCATTTCCAACCTGTCCAGCAGCAGTTTGCCTATACATTCAGTGAAGAACCAAATAAGAGTGTTGAAGAGAGATCTCTGGATGGATGCAGTTCTGAATGTTTCTTGTACATAGTGAAATTAAATTAGTATTATTCAAGAAAAAAACATGCTGAAAGAGATTTCAATTAAATGTCATTACTACTACTACTGGTACGAGTATAGTTCTATGTTTTATGTTGAAATGCGCAACACATATGGTTACATGTCAATGGGATGGTATTGCTTTCCATCATTTCGAGCAAAAGTTTGTTGCTATATTTAATATGATTAATGTGACTTATTAACAATGTGAAAAGAATTTGTAAACAAGCTTTTGCAAGGTTTGTACATACTGTGGTTCCATGATGAGTCACTTGTCTTGAGCACTATTTCGAAACACATCAAGTTCCTTTGTTTAGTCTTTCTTCTTATTTTTTCCAAATTGTAAATAGTAAATTGTCACATACACTGGACTTTGACAGCCTGGATATTGTGCCATAATTCAGAGACTTGTTAAATAGCCTACATTGTGAGAGGTTTGACTTTTTTCTTTTTTTTTTTTAGTCGATATGTTTATGAACTAACAGGACAAAATGTAGACGACTGCTTGTTTCAAATGTTTTATTTTCTCACAGACAAAACAACTAACCACTACGTCCCCCTGTGGAAGTTTTTGTATTCACTCGGGTTCAAATGCAGAGGGGTGTCCCATGTGTGTCAGTGTCTGATTATATGGGCCCCTGACATGTACAAGGTGCTATGTGTAGCATTTTAACAACAATAAAACATTACCACATTAATTCCAAGGAGATGGTATTATTTTTAGCCCGCTTGTTTAAGGAGAGACACTCAATTTGTTCAATTTATAGTTACATTTTTGTTGCTTATTTTGCTATGTAAACGTATGCATTTCATACATTATGAATGATAACACAAAAATCTTTATTTCACTCATGGTTAGTGGTTGTGTGAAGCCATTTATTGTCAAAAAACCTGTTTGTTTACGCTTTTTAACCTCTTAAGCCCTGCTGTGTATACATATCCTCTGGAAGGCTATTAATAGCTTGTAAAATGTCTAAAATGTTCATATTGCTCTCAAATGATATGAATATCTATGGAGATACTGTAGATGTGAACATTTTCAAGAAAATCATAGTGGGCCTGAGTAATTGAGGTTGAAAGACAGAAAATATGAATTCTGCCTGAAAAAAACCCCACATTGCAGCAGGTCAGCATTTTTTCGATTTAAAATAGTCTAAGTGGAATCCCATTATAATAAATAGGGCACAATTTGGCACTTTTTGGCCCAAAAAATTCAAATTTGTAATTTGTAATTGAAAATTTTGGATCCTATTTATATATTTGGTCATAAAATACAGTTTTTCCAAGAAAAAAAAATAGATTAAAATAAACAAGGATTGTCTCTTAAAGTGGCAAGTCCCCAAAAATGGGGACTCTAGGGCTTAAGAGGTTAACTAAAAAACTAGCCAAATGTCCCTGATCAAAAGTTTACATATTGTGCATCTTGAAAAGAAAGTCCAATTGTGTCAGCGAGTTCTGTATTTGTGAGTTTTTCTTTGCTCCTGAACAATTTTCATGGCAGTTGTTGAAGTTTCATTATGATTTCAAAAGAGTAAACTCAGTTCTTTGGCAGTGAATGGCTTCCCACAACCACTAACCAAGTGGGGAAAAAAGATGTTTGTGTTATAATTAATACTCACTGAACTTCACTGAACTAAAAGATTAAAAAGGGTATAACTTATGAGCACAACTGTAAACTTTCACCTGGAAACAAATACACCAAGAAATCCTCATAAGTCACATGTGCAATATTACATGGATCATCTATGAACACAACCCCAGGAGCAAGAACAGCCACTTGTGCCTATTGTGACTCACCCTGTATATGACCATGTGTAATTATTGCACTGATTCAATGTTTCCCCATAGAATTATATTATATTTTCTCAAAAGGCCTTTTTCTCATATTCATACATCATATTCAGGCCTTTTTCTCATATTCATACATCATATTCAGGCCTTTTTCTCATATTCATACATCATATTCAGGCCTTTTTCTCATATTCATACATCATATTCATACATCTCCACTTACTGTAAGTTGTTCATATAGACTCCAAACTTTCCAGACTTGTACTTTTTAAAATATATTTCCTAGCCGCATTTGTAGAGTTTTGAAATATTTACTCTATATATATATAATTACTTTAAAAATCAAAAATCCCCTCAGAACAAATCTGTGTAACTAATATCTCAACAAAATAAAACTATGCATTTAAATGTGGCTCTATTCATTATTTACGTTTCATTGCCAAAAAAATATGGCCATTTTTATATAAAAGCATAAAATGAAAGAAAACATGCGCTACATTGTTTCTCATATTTACTGTATGTCAGTAATATACAGCAAAAGTTTCAAATTGATATCACTATTATTTTCCCAATTCGTCTGCAGTGTCTCGCCGTAAAATAGTGACCATACCAGAGCACTATCATCCAGTGAGAAGTAGCTCTTAAATTTGATGGTGCAATAATAATTCAGAATTCAATCAATCAATCAATCAAAACTTTATTTATAAAGCGCTTTTCATACAAATTGCAGCTCAAAGTGCTTTACAGATTAAAAACACATGAAAACAGATCATTCAATTACACCCCAACCCCCCACATATTACATGTACATATAACCTCTTAAACCCCAACAGGTGCCCAATTTGGGTCCTGGGGAAGGAAAGAGACATAGAGAGGGGAAAGAGAGGTCGAGAAGAAGGAAAGAGGGAGAGGGGAAGGAGAGAGAGAGGAAAGAGAGAGGATGGAAAGAGACAGAGAGAGGGGAAGGTGAGAGGGAGAGGAAGGAGAGATATTTTAGTGCCCAATTTGGGTCCTATAGGGTTTAAGAG
Source organism: Lesueurigobius sanzi (assembly GCA_900303255.1). Classification (NCBI taxonomy): domain Eukaryota; kingdom Metazoa; phylum Chordata; class Actinopteri; order Gobiiformes; family Gobiidae; genus Lesueurigobius; species Lesueurigobius sanzi. Next base: position 731 of record OMNZ01106856.1, on the reverse strand, counting down.
GTTAACAGACAATTGTCACACACATCAGTATTCACACATTCAACCAAATTCGCACCCGCAGACACACACACACACACACACACACACACACACACACACACACACACACACACACACACACACACACACACACACACACAGGCCAGCACATATGCATGCACACACACACCACGATTTCTGCAAGTTAAAATATTGTAAATGCATAAGGCTGAGTACATAACGTACATAAGAATTCAAAGGATTCATTTTTTAGAATCAGATTCGACTGTGGAAGTAGATATCAGGCAGAAATTATACGTCCCTGACTATTCAACAAATAAAAATAATTGTATGTTTTAGATGAAAAATTAGCAGGAGAGGATATAGGTTAATTCATTTGTATGTGCTTTGACTTCTAAACATGTCAGTGTTAGGATAAAAACATCAGTTGAATGCTCCCCAAGCGAGGCTATTTACAGAGACATATACTTTGAACATGTCTGTTCTCATTGTGTTATAACAAAGTAAATGAATGAACAATGGACCGAGAGCCTGAGGGACACTGTGTACGATGTAGTGAGAGCAGATATCTGTCGAGCTGAGTCAGCCCCATTTAGAGGCTGCTGACATACTGTATTCGAACAAACAATGGGTAATTTAAGACCTCAGAGGAAGAAAGGGGAAATGATGCTTTCGGTCACATTAATCGCTAATATTCACCATGTTTTCTGATTTGTAAGACAATAACAAAC
>OMNZ01106855.1:0-15357 GCA_900303255.1 Lesueurigobius sanzi | reverse complement strand
TGTAGGTTACTGTGTAGTTTTGTGCTAGCATGTGTAGGTTACTGTGTAGTTTTGTGCTAGCATGTGTAGGTTACTGTGTAGTTTTGTGCTAGCATGTGTAGGTTACTGTGTAGTTTTGTGCTAGCATGTGTAGGTTACTGTGTAGTTTTGTGCTAGCATGTGTAGGTTACTGTGTAGTTTTGTGCTAGCATGTGTAGGTTACTGTGTAGTTTTGTGCTAGCATGTGTAGGTTACTGTGTAGTTTAGTGCTAGCATGTGTATGTTACTGTGTAGTTTTGTGCTAGCATGTGTAGGTTGCTGTGTAGTTTTGTGCTAGCATGTGTAAGTAGGTAGAGGAGCAGCAAGAGGCCGTGGGATCAGACCCGACAGTGAAGTGAGCGTTTATTTTCCCCGGACCGTGACTGATAAAGCACAGCTGTCCAAACTGACACACACTGCTCCAGATGCCTATTGTCATTCAACACCAAATTTAGACCACGTTTTGTACTACATTGTATCTACAGTCTACACACACAGCTCAGTAGCTTAGATTATCACTGGGATCATCTGTGTATTTCTTCAAGAGTTTAATATGGACACAGAGCAGACTGAAGATCTGAGGAGCGATTATTGGTACAGCTAACTCTGAACCTTTGCACCTCATTGTAACAGTCTTATCTTGTGTTAATACGTCCGACTTCAACGGTTATTATAAGTCGTAAGGTCTTTGTAAAAGCTTGTTTAATCCTTGCAGATTGGAATGTATTTCCAAAATCTTTATCCATTATTTTTAAGCGCTCAGAACCCAATGAAAATGCATTCAAATGAGTAGACTCTAGCTCAGAGGCCACAGCTCTGTTGTTTCTACATCAGCAGGTTATTTGAAACAAAACCTCACACACTCTTTGCAATTCATATCCTTATTGTGTCTCTTTCTGCATTCATTCAAGTCATCTGGCATAGGAGTGTGCGTAACTGTTTGGTTACACACTTGGTTAGAGTGAGAGCATTGGTGCAGAATAGCTGTCATGTCAATCTGTCCCAGGGCAGCTGTGGCAACAGAAGTTTCCCATCAATACATGATGGAAAAGTGAATGAATGAATGCAGGAGTGCCCAAAGTTTTTTCCATGGAGTGCCAAAATTAGCGGGCAAAAGGCCAAATCCAATACTGTTTTGCATGCGGAAAGACCAAATACAAACAGATCTATGATTAAATATCCTTTAATTACCGTGCTATTGACTAGGCCAGGAGTGGACATGCTGTTGTGGTGTCCTTTGTAACTATTGGCAATCTATTCAGTGCTCAAATGAATCAAAGTTGATACTTCTTCGAAATCTAAGCACCATCTCAAGGGCCAAATGAAACCCCTTGAAGGGATGAATATCTCCCACGGGCCCCACTTTCGGCACCCCTGGTCTAATGCACGGCAGCACAGTAGTTAGTGCTCGTTCTGGGTTCGATCCCTGGGTCGGTCGAGACCTGTGGAGTTTTTTCTCTCCGTGTCTGTGTTGGTTTCCTCCAGGTGTTTCGGTTTCGCCTACAAAATTTTCCAATGTAAAGTTCTTTGTGACCATATCTGTAAAAGACGCTAAATAAATTAAGTTCTTCTTCTCTTCTAATATTTCTTAAAAGTTATTTGAGTCCCATCCAAATAACTATAACTACATTATTATTTACAAATCTACAATTACAGCACATAGTCTCATAGATTGTACACTATGTAATGAGAATGAGTACAATGTCAAATCAAATTCAGCCATGGGCCAAAACTCAATTTAGTCCTGAGGTTAAAAAAAATAATCATATCTGTTCTCATCTGTATTCAAATCCTGTTTCTGTATTGCATTCTGCTATTTGTCATATGGGTTGCACTTGCATTATGGGTAACTGCTCCCAATTTCGGGCCTCTGTGCATAATATAGGTTAATTAAGATTAGTTGGACATTTCAGACAACTAAATTTCATTGGCCATCTCTTATTATCCTACCACAGTGTCATCTATTTTGATTAGTTTCTGTGTCATGTCCCCATTCTCTAACTTCTTTTTCTAAATCAGCACCGAGCCAAAGACACACGTGACGTCTCTCCTCAATTTCCTCCTGTAATTTAATTGCATCATTTGTTATGATTTAAAACAACTGCCCTTGAGAGCGTCTCGTCTCGTTCGTCAGCCGGATATCCCCTAATTTAGCAAGAATCTGCACACATTTCTCTCAAGTCTCGGCAAATCCCCGCTTAATGTTGGAATAAATAAGCCATTAGGGGTCTTTGGGGTCTCAACAACATAAACAGGAAGACCGTTTTGTTTAGTTGGACTGGATTTTGAATGTAGGCCGATTTCCCATAGCAGCTACTGTGCAGTTTGTCACCTTTGGCCACTATCACGTTTATATTGACCTCTGAATCAGCTCAAGTATTTGTATATCTTTCTCATGATGTGTTATTTGTGTATTTTCTTGCCAGGCTGCTGGAAAGATGGCCACTGGAACGGCAGCAGGTAAGACGCAGTAGTACTTGTTTGAAAGCATGTGTCATCGGTGTCCGTCAGATTGTTTGCATTCCCGCTTTTGGGATAAAACCGGACTTCTGGGAATCTCTCCCCCTGCAGTCTGAGCCAAGTTCTAGTGTCAAAGCTTTGCCACCCACGGGGAATGATACATGACTGCTGTTGCAACACACATGATCTGTGCATATTCAAGAGACAAGCAATACTTTGTAAGAGTAACAAAGATGAAAGGAAGAAATCTTTGCTAGGCCTTACCAAGGAGAAAATGAATGTTCGTGGGGCTTAAGTTTATAAAATAAGAGGTCCAATGTGTCACCATCCACTCTGCGAACTCTTTGGCTCTTTTTGTACTAATATTTTCTTGGTTGTAACATGGAAACAGTGCTGGAAATGCGAGAGAAACTGGTGTGCTCGGGAAGTCAGTACTACAAAAGTAGTTTTTTTGGGGAAGGTGCACTTTGGCGTTTGGGGAACAGAAACCAAGGCACTACAATTCTCTATTTACATCTTCTAAAAATCCTTTATTGTACTGGGCTAATACATATTAAAATCTTTTAAAACATGTTGCCGGTTTCTTCCATGCGTATCGGCTCCAAAAAGCCTTTCTCAAGAAGTGAGGACCAGCGACTACGTCTCCTTTTTTATCGATTAGAAACTCAGGACACCTGGTGTGATTAGGAACTCAGAACTTCTGGTGACCTGAGGGAGTGGCCACACAATTGAGCGTAGACACACCCTCATGATTAAGTGATATCACCCAAGAGAGAAAAACAGGGACAAAAAGAACAGAAAAATAAGAATAATAAACACTTCTACATGGACTTCTACAAGGACTTAAGTGCTGTACATGCATTTATTCCTCTATTCCTTGATGCCAAACTATTACTATCCTGTCACAGAGCTATTACTGTGTGCTAAAGTGCAACCTGTTTTATAACGTGCAAGTCATTGAATCACACACGGTAACTTGAATAAAACGGTGTTAGTTGCCAAATCATTCATGTATTTCCCCTTTCTCCCAGTTGTGTTTTCCTCGCCTGACTCTTTCATAGACTCGAGTTCCTCGTTGCTGTGATCTTGGAGTCCACACATACATGATTAATGAGTGCAGGTCTGACCCCGTCCCGTATCTCTTGTCCACAGCCCGCGTCCCGTTTGATTGACAGCCACAGGCGTCGTGTCGACTGTAGCGACTCTGTCAGGGGATTGTTTATTTTGGTGCCGTTTGTATTCGTCTGTGTCTATACATTGGGTGTCTCCGATGTGACACCAGCACGGGCCGGGATCGCGTTACTGTCAGCGATAGTCCTCGGAGAAGAGGTGGGTTGTGGGTAATGAGGCCCCGGAGGTAGCTGCGGGGTCGGAGGCCATGGCATCAGCGGTTTGAGGTGCCAGGGGAAAGTGTTTGTGTGCTGTAAGTGTCTTTTCACTGCGCTCTCAAAGCATTACAAGCACGGCAGCGGTGAGAGAGCAGTGGAGATTAGGCTCATTGTTTGACTTGTCCCGTGTCGACTTGCGTTCTGACTTGAGTGTGTTTATTTTCGAGCCAGATACAAGGAAACACTTCGGACCTTCTGACTGAAATCCTGTCTAATCAATCAGTGCTGGGGCGGCCTGTGTGGTCTGGGTCTTAACTCAAAAGGGGACAGGATATGATATGGACATATCTCTGCACATAGCTCACATTCACTCGCTGCAGCACAGATAAAATGGGAATTCCTCTCAGAGGTTCTCTTCACCAGAACAACGCGCTCTGACGCTACACACAAGGCCTTATGGCATCAAAAACAGAATATACAATATTTTTTTATGATTTGAGGTAATTATAGCCCCTTCTGAACACAAAGGGCCATTTTCCACGCATTTGCTCATGTGGAAAAACGTAGCATGGGCAAAAGTGGATCAGCAGTTATTCGCGCATTTTTTTATTCTCATTTACATATTTGGTGCATTAATATTGTAATAAAAGCATTTTTTTTTTTAAAAATATTTTATTGTGTCGATTTAGTTCTTACAATTGCACTTACAACTTCTTTGAAAGAGACACTTCTTTGTTTTGGTTTTTAAAACCCAGTGAATAAAAGTGTGTAGTAATCATAATAATGAGATTAATGAACGTACAACAACAACAACAACAACAATAAACAAAAAAAACAAGAAAATGTATACTAATAATGAAAAATAAAGCAATATATGTATACATCATACACATACATACAGTATACACGCATATATACACATATATATTATATACATATATACATGCATACACCAAATAATTCAATAAATGTTAAAAGGCAATTAATTCATGTGTCATGTTCAATGACACATGACACACTCATCAGTTACATTAGGCCTGTGGTCAGTTACATTAGGCCTGTGGTCGGTTACATTAGGCCTGTGGTCAGTTACATTAGGCCTGTGGTCGGTTACATTAGGCCTGTGGTCAGTTACATTAGGCCTGTGGTAGGTTACATTTGACAGCATTAAGTGGCAACTGCACTTGGATAAAAACTGTTCTTAAATCTATTTGTCCTGGTCTTAATGGACCTGTGCCTACTCCTGAAGGTAGTAATTGAAAGAGGGAGTGTCCTGGATGTGAGGTGTCCCTGATGATGGTTTGGGCCTTCTTGAGGCAACGTGAGCTGTATAGCTCTGTCAGAGAGAGGAGAGGGCAGCCAGTGATCTTCTGAGCAGTGTTAATGATCTTCTGAAGCACTTTCTCTGAGCCCCCGTGCAGATGTTATACCACACACACGCAGCACCAGCAGTCTCTGGCAGATGTTGTTTTTCCTTAGGATCCTCAGGAAATACAGTCTCTGTTGGGTCTTTTCCAGTAACTCAGAAGTGTTAACGCTCCAGCTCAGGTTCTCCTCAATGTGGACTCCAAGGAAACAGAATCTCCACGCAGTCTTCTCCAGTGTGCAGAGGAGCCAGGTATTACCACAGGCCCTGGCTTGTTTTTTATTTTTCTCCCGATTTACTGTATGCCAACCATCTTATTCTACATAGTTACATTTTTAATAATAATAAACGCAATTTCAAATGGTAAATGGTAAAAGATGCATTATGCCCACAGAAGGCTAAATGCTATTTTTCAGCTTCCACTCACCATTTAGCACCCTCTAAATTTTGCATTAAATGGTCAATTAACATGTTATCTGGGCTGTTCTAAAGATCTGATTTCTTAAAGGAAAACCGGTCTCTGTTTTGGACCCATCCTTCAAGTGTCCTCCGTCTTCTGCACCTCTGTCTGTTTTTCATTCCTGTACGAGAACACGAAGCGCAATGTTTTCAGTGCAAAATGACGTCCAGTGTTACCTTACGAAATACTGGAGACGCTAATAGCCGGCCACATCGCTAATGAAAAAACGTATTTGTGTAGATCCTTTTCACTGGAAAGTACAACAGCGCACTTGCAGATAAGACCTCATACTCCCCTGTTTCAAATTTGTACCTGTCTCTCTCCTTACCTTTGATCTCCCGGCGGACGTCAGATGTGTGAGAGGAGATGCCTGCCATGACGGTATGTGGTTCGAATTAGATCAGCCCCACAGCAGCTAACATGAAAGGATTTATTTTCAATACATTTTCCTCCGGGGAATTAATATCTGGTGCAGTTTGCGTAGTATATGATTTAGCCGTTTTGCTCCACAGTGTTATTTACTTTTTGGGGCGATCTCTTGATCAGCTGGCTTGGCTTAGTCACACAGTGTAGGAGAAATGTTTTTTTTTTCTTTTTCTTTCAGTTTCTTGACCTACATTTAAACTTACAGAAAGAATGCCCTATTTGTCTCCGTTTCAGACTAAATCCCCATATTAGACGTCATGATATTAATTCATGGCTCATGTTTATAGATAACTGTTTTTGTAATTGTGAACCATGAATCAACACATGACCCTTATTCCAGATGTCATGTGCGCTGAAATAGAACCCCGTAAAAACACAAGGTTCAGTCCAGAAGATTTTAACCTGTAGTAAAGAATCACTGGCAACAACTACAGTGTATCCTGTTTTATCCCCTCAACCAGATCTTCCAGTCTGATTCCATGCCGAGCAGTGTCTTCTGAGAACCATTGCGAGATAGAATCAGTGCCTTGGCAGAAGTCAGAGGTTTATACGCTTTTTCCTTTACAGTTGTGGTCAAAAGTTTACATACCCTGACAGGATGAACAGAATAACTACTGTTTGTTTACGCTTTTCAACTAGAAACTAGCCAAATGTCCCTGATCAAAAGTTTACATATTGTGCATCTTGAAACAATCATACATTTTTGTCAGAGAGTCCTGTATTTCAGCTGAAGTTTTTCTTTGCTCCTGAACAATTTTCCTGGCAGTTGTTGAAGGTCATGTAAACATTAGATCAGGGACATTTGGGTAGTTTCTGTTTCATTATGATTTCAAAAGAGTAAACTCAGTTCTTTGGCAATGAATGGCTTCAGACAAACACTAACCATGAGTGGAAAAAAAGATTTTTGTGTTATCATTAATATTCTATGAAAAATGGCCAAAAGATTGAGAGGGTATGTAAACTTTTGGCCACAACTGTACCTTTTACACTTACATGTCTGATAAACCGGTCCTTGTTCATAGCTTTTCCTAAAAAACCTGTCAGTTTTCACATTTTGGAAATCAGTGGTGCTATTTTGAGCCGTTCATAAGCTACAGATGACCTTGTCTCGACCCTAACGCACATGACAGAGTGACACACATTCTCATTTTTTTTTTTGTTGCCTCCATTGAGAATTATTGCAATCTTCTAATCCCGGTGACTTTTCACATTATTACAAAGCTCTCGGGGGGCGCCCTGTGGGTAATCTCGACCTCCGGCCCGCGAATCCCTTTAGTGCAGTCCCCTCCATGTCGGTAATATGTTTTTAATATGTCTGACGGCTGGGATTTGGCTGATGTGTGGCTCCAGCGCACTCCTGACCTACTCAAACCTGTGTTTTTCTGCAGGCAGGGAGGAGATTTAACCCAAATGTTTTCAGACTCTCATGGAGGGAGAGTCAAAATACTTCATCAAAATGCACAGTGACTAGTCGGACTATGCACTATGAAAATGAATGTGTTTTTCATTCATTATCTTCAGGTAGGATCTTATTTCTTATATCCAAAAGTTTAATAAACCTTTTATGCCGCAATTTTTCACATCTGTCCCATATGGATAATAAACCCAAAATAAATACTACAGTCAGCCATTTAAAATAAGGGTCTTTCAGCCTTACTTTACATAGCAAATAAAAATCTACATACCGAATAAATCCTGCTAACCCTTTAGATTAGACCTCTTCAGGCATACTCTGAAATCATATGAGATTCTCCTGAACTGAATCTTAATGGAAACAAATCACAATTCTAGTCTCCGAATCATACATTTCAAAAATACATACGACGGAGCACTGTCGACATATGAAGAACATTGGTCTCCGATCTCTGAAATGAAAAGCATGCTAGATGAAAGAGAGCCTGATGTGATTGATTGGCTATGATCGACTGGTGGAAATTTCATGCTTTAGAACGAGAAAGGTTCCAGGCCCCTCCTGACATTGGAGATAAAGCGAAAGAGTCTTCAATTCGATGAAGATTCACTCGATCCAGACGTAAGACTAAGTGAAACGCGTTGCTCCGAAACAGTCTCACGCTTTTGTTTTGTTTTTGTTTTGATCATTTTGCGGGTCGCGGTGTGACGTCCAGGAGCTTTTTGAGAGACAAATGCGAGACAAGGCTGGAATTTGAATGACTAAACCTCCAAAGAATCACAAGAATTCCAACAGGACACCCCTGGAGGTATATTTGGTTGTTGTTGTAATTGAAGTCCTTGCGATTTACTAATTGTGACACTTCAAATTGCGCGTTTGATTTGATTGCGAATAGTTGCGGGCATACTTTCCGGGTTATTATAGGTGTATGTCTGACGCTGCACACTCCTCTTCAGTTCCGCCTCACGCATTACAGCAGTCAGCTCCGCAATTAACATCCAATGAACTTTTACGAGATAATGAAGGTGGTCACACTGTTAATGACTTTTAATGTGCCCACCCGCGTCACCGTACTGTACAGAGTCAGGATCGCTTTTAGGAGGTCCCTCATAAACCCCGCTGCTTGGGTAAGGTGCGGTCTACTGTGTACTGGGGGGGGGGATATGCAGCCTTTTAACATGTCTGGGATGCTGGATGTGGAAATACTTTTGGCGCACGTCCAGCTCACTATCCTGCCTCCCCCATCTCTGTCTGGGTTTATGCACTCGTCTGACTGATGTCTCTTATAATAGAGCTAATGGTTTTGATTGACCTCCTTCTGTCTTCTTACACCTGCAAGCTATATTTGTTGCTATGAGTACTGAGCAGTGAGTAATTACTGAGTTGGGTATGCCATGTTGAAGGCGGATGTTTCATTTGTTGATAAGGTTAGTTCAACGTGGCCCTTTTTTAAATGAATTGATAGTGTTTATGTTTTGTTAGAAAACTCCTTATAGATAGGAATTTGCAGTGGTTGATTTGTTAAGTCTGGTTTTATTTCGCTTTGTTCCAGCTCCTTGGGGCCCATTGTGGAGAACAGCCTGGACAATGGCCAAAAGGAGTATATCTGTGCACCGTACACTGCATGAGTGCCCAGCATATGCGGCCGTGGGAATAATTCTTGTTTATATAGGAGTCAGAAGGGCTCCAGTTGAATTTGCAATATGGTACAATATTATAAACAATATTTAAAAACAATATTTCTTTCAAATGTCGTGACTGGCTTCCTCATGATGACCAAAACAGGTCACACCATTATGTAGCGATTCATGAAACGGGTTGAATATCTCATAGCTGGATATTATTTCTTGCTCATCACTCATCATTTACCTGGATGTTTTGGTAGGCAGATGGCTGATGCATCCAGTTACAGTACAAGGGTAACATGGTTTATGCCTCTCTATAATTGTTTGTTTAATACGTTTATGTTGCCTGTCAAAGCCCCGGATGTGACAGCATTGTGGCTGCTCTTATGGGATATTACCATACCAGCTGTTTGTATCTGTAAATAGAAAGGCACTTAAAGTTTCCATGTTTACACTGCAATGAAAAGTTTCCATATTTATCCCTTGTTTATTAGCCTTGGTGCCTGTTTTCCCTTCTGTTTATGAAGTTTTTCTTTGGCTTTTGCCTGTGTCCATACGAGCGTTTGTCTGGCCGTCTCAGATCCCTCTTATAAAGCCCTGGAGACTCGCGCTTGTGTATTCGAGCTGGATGTGTTTCCTTGACACATTTTTTGCACGTTTGGCGGTACACAGTTGTTTTTGTGTGTGGTCCTGCAACCCAACACAGCACCACAGGGAGAGCGCTGGAGGAAGGAAGGAAACCCTGGTGGATTTTCCTCCTGAAACGCTTATTTGAACAAAGTACCAATACTAGATACGTGCTTCAGCTCAAGTGCCCCTAAATACTAGAAGTTTAGGAGCGAGCTTTGCTATCGGCCTGTCATCTACTCCCATGACCCGTGTGGTTTCCTCTGTGCCATTAACCATTGTTGGTGCTGCCCCAGGTCCTGCTCCTTCCATACCGCACTCTGCAGCCTTCAACCCCCCACCCCGCTCTCGAAATACCAGGACTGCACTGTGCACTGCTTCTACCTATGGATTTCAAAAGACTGTGTTAATGTTATGGTTATAGTCTGTGTAAGTTCTCAGTCGTACAGGAGTTGTCCATCGTAGGTAGAAGACTGAAGAATCTCTACTTGTAGTTATAGTATGAATACCATAAAAAGTAGCACCTTTAGGGTGTTCAAACCAGTGGAAATACTGGGTAGATGGGCACCGTGCTACTTGGGTTTTGCCAGTGGAAATGCTGTAAAAACCCACGCGAAACAGTGCCATCCTTTTGGGACCATCCTCTGCCAGGCCAAAGTGAGCTGAACTGACTCTAGCATGACGTGAACAGACTGTGGCCTCTGATTAGTCAGAAGAGACAGATGACAGCCCTCACGCAAACAGGCATGTCCTATGTCCTATGAGATCGAATATCACAACATCATACCATGATCATTTTTTGAATCTTACAGAGACGCTATTTTTGACAGCTCATGAAAAGCACCTCCTGTTTCCCGAAATTCCTCCTGCGTCCCTGAGTAACCAGGAAATGCTTACCTTACCTCTTATGCGTCTATCGAAGAGCACCCAAACCATCAGCTGAGGCTTCGCTAAGAGCACCATGCAGCACCGCTCTATTTGTCTTTCTTTTTCCTTTCTTTATTGACAAAAGCTATGCAGCAAGCAGGCGAAGGGGGAAAGGAGGGGCTTATGGAGAGTTCACTTGTGGAATCCGGAAATACACAGGGAGAATTAGTTTTAGCCGTTTTAGATCAATATAGAATTTTATTACCAAATACTTGCAAAGGTATATACCCCATCTTCAAACTAATTCAAATCTTAAACATAATGTATACTAAACAAAATTTGAACTGGTATTATTGGGCTTTACCAGTCATTTTAATTAGGGATAGTGAGTACCACCAGCTGTAACATGGCTATACCAGGTCACAACTTGGCTAAATCAGTCTAAAACAGGGCTCTTCCAGATAAAGGCAAACTGAACCATGAATCAGCGTAAGCGACAAACCTGAAAGAGGACAAAACATGATAAAATTGTCTCTAAATCAGCGTTTATCAAACTGCTGCTGCAGATATGACTCCTGGCCAATGATACATTATTTCACGTTGCTCTCATGCATCTCTGACTGAAACATCAGCCATCAGTGCCGTTGATTTACTGTTTTTAATTTGTTCCCATGAGAAACACGGCGACGACTGTAATCACATTATGCCCATACGCTAATGGCTGCACATTAGTCATGCAGGTTCGAGGCCTCTGCGCGCCGTCCGTCATGTGGTCATATTTTTTTGGCTGGCCAACGTACGTGCAGCTTTGGGTCGAAGCACTTTTTGACGCAGGAGGCCCTAAGACAATGTCAGACCAGGCATCCTCTGACCACTTCGAGACACAGAGAGGAAGTTGTTGTTTGTTGTTGTTGCTGGAGAGCGAGACACAGGGACCAACGAAGACACTTTTTTCGGATTAGCTCTTCTTGACCCACTTTTTGCTGCGTTTGGCCCATTTCGGGGAAAGGCCTTGACCAGAGCGGCATTCCTCGACGACTGCAGCAGAAATATTGACAGAGCCACGTTGATACTGTTGACTCAAGCCCGTGTGCGTTGATAGATGTGACTCTGGTTTAAGGGTTGGCTCGTCTCAGCGCTTGCTTCACAACCTTTTTACAACGACACATAAGGAGAAAATAATAAAGCACATTCTTTCTTCCACTGGTACTGCGTTTAGTCCAGTCAGCTGATCTATATAAAATATCCGCTTAGGAAAGTATGAATAAGAATTCCCCCTCCACTGGATGCTTAAATGACCAGCAAAATTGAAAATAACTGCGCGTGTTGTCTTTTCTCACATCTCTAGTTGTTCCCGATATTTGCTGACTCTTGGGTTTGTTGAAAGCCTGGCAGTTTGCAGGGAGCACATGTCAGTCAGGCTGTGGCTGCGCTGCATCAAGGCCAAGAGGGTCAAGTCAACAGGATCACTCCTCAAAATGAAGCTATTATACTGATGGGCTTGCTTTTCATTAAGGAAAACCAGGCCGGTCTCGAAGGATGGGTGCAGAGAATGAATTTCCCGACGGGGATCAATGAAGTAACCTTACCTTACCAATTCATGAGTATTATTGTACTCAAATAAAAACGCATCCATGACTTTAAAACTACTCATGATTGCAATCACTTTAGCTTTTTTCAACAAAGCACATTATGTTTATTGCAGACAAAAAAAGAAAACCATGAAACTGTACCTTGTTGGTTGAGAGATTGTCGCAACGGCTTTGTTTTCCATACATCACCAGTTACTATATTTGATAAAAATGAAAGCACTTGCATCATGGGATTATAATAATTTCACTGGATGAAATGTCTAGTCCTAGTACGTCTGTAAGCCCAACTGAATTTGATGAAGCACATCTGATTGTATGATAAGAATAGCTCATCAGATTATCGGACTGTCCAGTTATTCATAATCTATTTTCATCCATGCTTAAAAAAGTGACTTTGAAAAAGCAATAGCTCAGTGGGGCAAAGGTCAGGGCAGGGCCACTGCTGCCTAATTCTCCAGAAGCGGAAAGTGGCCAGATACTTTCACTTTGTAATATGATCTTTTAAAAAAATATGTATATTACATAAAACATTGAAAGATCTTACTTTTAGCTTGCAACAAATCATATGTCATCTAATAGCCAATACTTTATCCACTGAGTTACTACTCTGCCAATAGGTTGCGTTCACAATGCATCAAACATTCTAAAGAGCCTATATAGGCAGAAATTCTTCAGTCTTCATCTTCATCTGTACTCTGTAGTTGAGGTGTAGGACGTTTCGATCTTACTCCAAAGATCGTCATCAGCTACTGAAGGTACTGAGTTGGTGAGCAGGCAGAAACTCCATGGTTGTAACTACGGTATATGGTTACTGTCAAAATTTGGACTTTTCTGTAATTACTGGGCTTTTATATATAAAGTTGTGCTCATGATAAGTTTAATCTTTTGGCCATTTTTCATAGAATATGAATGATAACACAAATATCTTTTTTCCATTCATGGTTAGTGGTTGTGCAAAGCCATTTGTTGTCAAAGAACTGAGTTTACTCTTTTGAAATCATAATGAATCAGAAACTCCTCAAATGTCCCTGATCTAACGTTTACATCACCTTCAACAACAGCCAGGAAGATTGTTCAGGAGCAAAGAAAAACTCACTTCAGCTGAAATACAGGACTGTTTGTTTCTTTCACAATATGTAAACTTTTGATCAGGGACATTTGGCTTATTTCTAGTTGAAAAACGTAAACAAGCATGTTTTTTGACAGTAAATGGCTTCACACAACCACTAACCATGAGAGAAATAAAGGCTTTTGTGTTACCTTTCACATTCTATGAAATGCAGGGTGTGTAAACTTGCAAGCGCACTGGCTGATTGCTGGCATTGTGTGGTTTTCATGTGACTTGAGAGGATTAATTAAGCTGAATGATTGTCAAATTGAGATGAAATGTCATTTGACTACCATGATATGCGCATAGAGGGTGCTTATATACTGTAGGAAATGCCCGGATGTTCGGAATCGCTAATTGTGCTCCACAGTACAAGCCCTTTTCTTGTAAAATATCCATGCTATGGTCAGCAGTTAGCACAGAGCTGATTAGCCTCCGTTGTGCTTTTAAACTCTTAATATTTTTCAAAAAATCTATGGGGATTTTCAATGGGATTTTTACTTCCGACAGCAGGAGAAGGCAGGACCTTACCTCCAACTGAAACTATAACATCAAATTCTATAATGTGCACACAACTTTTATTTGAGAGCAAAGATTTTCATTACTTCTACTGTATATCCTTTCAATGTTTTTTATTCCATCTGGTCAATGTGCAGCCTCACTTTCACCCATGTGATATCTACAGTAGACTCTAAATAAATGTCCACGTGTCAGTGTGTTTGGGTTAGCCCTCGGTGAGTGCTGAAACCTTAAGTGTGTGATGCTTAAGATGATGCATAGCCGAGGCAATGGGGGTATGTGTGCGATGAGTGAGCCGGGCAGATTGGCCTGAATGGCGGAGTGTTGCTTAAAATAGCACGCATGTAAAATTTAAGGATCCTCAGCCGCGGCACGACATGTAGCAGTCACTATCGTCGGTCACGTGGTCTGTTGAATCATTGATCGCTCGCTGGACTCACTCGCCCCAAAACATGATGAGCAAAGACAGGTATTGACTTCTCACTGTAAGGCGCTCTAGTGCAGTGGTTCGCAACTGTCGGGGCGGGACCCGAAAGTGGGCCGCAGAAGCATTTTCAGTGGGTCGTGAGTCTTCCTCAGGGAACATTTTACCAATATTTGTTGTTATTATTTATTTCTACAAAAAAATATATCTTGATAAGTTAAAATGACTCACATTAAGAATATTTGACCTTGATTTGACCCCTTTTTGACTCACCAAGCTAAAAATGGTGGTCAGTAACAAAGTAAATTTTCTTAAGTAGAGTTTTTGAGGATCTGTACTTTACTTGAGTACTATTTTTGTTGACAACTCATTACTTTTACTCCACTACATTTGACCAACATATATAGCACTTTCTACTCCACTACATTTCTAAAGAAAAAATATTTGCGGAGTGCAGACAAGTCGTGTTTTTTCTCTGATTTAATCTCAATATCATATTCACTCCGGAACAGAAGGTGTAATAATTATGCAAGGGTTTGTTACTAATTTAGTATGATTATGTGTTTCTATTAGGGCCGGGAATCGATAAAAAAAAAAAAACTAATTAATTGCAAATCTGCAGAAAATTAATCGCGATTAATTTTCTTAATCGCGATTAAATAAATCCAGCAATTAATTGCAGTTAATCACAATTATTTGTGAAATTACTTGTCAAACTATAGCCATACTATAATAAAAAGTACTAGTTATTATTTTATTTAATCAAAAGGGACTTGTTTTATTTATTTTTATTGAATAAATAAAAGCCTAAAGGTGTGGTATACAGTTGGGATGGGCTGCTGGGAGTATGACCCATTTTCTGTAGTTTTTCTCTTAAGCAAGACACTAGGAGTGTCTTGATTTCCCTCTCAACATTTTAGCACTAAAACAAAAGTATGTCTTCCTGATGTGTGTTCTAACCTGCAGCGCATGTGGACAGACCTCTCACTCTTGTCTTCAGGAAGTTTTGTAAAGTTTTATCACGTAGACTAGGTACTGGTTTTAGAGAAATCCTCCGGGACACGGGACACAGGCTCAAAATCAGGAATAACTTGACACATGCTAGAAGGTGCATTGCACATTTCCT
>OMNZ01106852.1:0-11721 GCA_900303255.1 Lesueurigobius sanzi | reverse complement strand
TTTCAAATACCAAAGGAATACAGAGTGGGAGACAGGAAGGAGAGAGAAGGAGATAGTGGAAGGAGAGAGACTAGAGAGAGAGAGAAAGAAGAGAGAAAAAGAAAGAGAGAGAGAGGAAGGAGAAAGAGAACGAAGAGAGACAGAGAGAGAGGGAGGAAGAGAGTGAGGGAGAGGAAGGAGAAACAGAGGAGGGAGAGAGAGACAGAGAGAGAAAGAAGAGACAGACAACAGTTGCTACATATTTTTAATCTTTCATCACATTTATACAACAATATAAAGCAAATCAAGGTGAAAGTATCTAAGTATTCAGAATACACTGACTGGGCAAAGTAACTGAATACCTTACAAAATACATTTTAAGACAAGTATTCAGTATTCTCTATCTGAATACAATTTCAAAGTATTCTCCCCAACACTGGCTGGTGATGGTCCGATATGTCGGTGCTGCAGATGACACGCGTTGGTGTGTTTTTTTAATGTCTAAAGCCCTGGAATAAAGGCTTCACTATTTTTTGCAAAAGATGAGTGCCTGGACTCTTTCTCTTTGTCAACTATTGAAGTTCATTTTCATATCGGACCATCCCTAATCTGAGCTATATGTATTATGTGCGTATATAGCTCATAAGTTGACATATCCTGGCAGAATGTCAGGGTACTGTATGTCAACTTATGCATTTCATAGAATATGGATGAGAACATAGAAATGGTTAGTGGTTGTGTGAAGTCATGAAAGCTGTTTGTTTACGCTTTTCAACTAGAAACTTGCCAAATGTCCCCGATCAAAAGTTTACATATTGTGCATCTTGAAATAAACGGCAATTTTTTTCAGAGAGTCCTGTATTTCAGCTGAAGTGAGTCTGTACAAAATGAGTACGAGGGTATAGTAAGACCAGGCTACCACTAACCATGAGTGAAAAAAAGATTTTGTGTTATCATTAATATTCTATGAAAAATGGCCAAAATATTAAAAGGGCATGTAAACTTAAAAGGGTATGTAAAATTATGAGCACAACTGTATATAAAAATAATAGTTGGAGCAAGTTCTTATTTTTTCATATGAAAACTTAGATTTTTTAAAAGTGTGCGAAGAGTGGCGGCCTAAAAGGTGCATTGTGGAACTTTTTATGCGGAAAAACTCTCCTTCACAGTGGCCTCTATGATGCTCCAGGATCCCTTTTCTTTAGGGTTTCTTGTAGGTTTCTCTGTCTCCATGGCAACGTGAATACCAGTCACCCTTAAAAAATTGAGATAAATCGTCAACATTTGTATACGCAAAGTGTAAAGTGTTGCTTCTTCAAATAATACTTTTCACAGTACAGTTATTGCCCCTTGTTGCTTCTGATTTCATCTTGCACATTGATGTATTTGAGTAATGTGGAGAAATAGAGGTAGCATTCCCACAGTTTGTCTCATTCTTCTATCTACATGTGATCTACATATCCACAAGTTATATGTCAAAATTAAACAAAGGAGACATCTGAACTATTTCAATCAGACGGCCACCTTTTCACATTAATTTTTCAAACAGCCTTAAGACTTAAATATTCAGTTTCACCTATACTATACTGCAAAATCTGGCAAGAATGCTCATAACTTCTATTTCAGGTGCGGCTTGTGAAATCTCCCTGGAGCTCATTTGTAAGTGCAACCATGTGATGCATAGACCTGCAGTTAGATTTATGCGTGACTCTCCAATTGGTGAAGACAAGTTAAGTGTTTGAATTTGCACCACAAATAAATAGCGGGGCTTAATGTGGAAAATCATACTTGCGGATGAAGTTTTGGTGCCTGTCCATAAGAGTCCCCCAGGAAAACCACTTGTCTGGTAACTTTTTTGCCAAGGATGCACTCCCCTCCACCTAAAGCCCATAGTTGCTGATAGGTCCAAGTCGAATAATAAGTATCCCTTTAGTGTCACTCCGCCTATAGTTTTCACTTGACTGCGGTATTTACTCTCAAAGCCGTACATTTGCTCTTCAGGCTTTAGCCGAGTTTCCCAGGCCTCGGCAAACACGGCTCAAAATCAAACAAGCAGATAAGCCGTGTGTGACAGAGCATCTCCCAGAATCCTCGGCGACAGACCTGGGAGTTGTTTGCCAAAGTGGTTAAATAGTACTTTATCTGGACTTTCTCATTTCGCGCGTCGACAGAGAGGAGAGAGGGATCGTCTGACATTTAGGCTGGTGCCACGGCTGCTAGGAGACCCCACTAAAAACCCCGCGGAGCTCCTCATGAGTTTGGACTGTCCGCAGTGACTTATCTCACTGTTAGATGGAGCTTTAAGGCCATAGAGCGGTCACGCATCATGAACTTGCTTTGAGCCAACGGCAGATAATGAAGTCATTTCTCATCTCAGGGTTTATTGCACTGCACTTAAGTGAGCCCTGATTCTTCTGTTTCTTATCTATTATTTAGCAGCAGTGGAAGAAGCGCTGATCGTTATCCAACCGAGGAGATCATTTTAGCCAACAACAGCTCATTTATAATTTTGGGTCAAAATCACGTTTAATATTACACTTGCAGAATAATGTGGAATTCTAAATCTAATGGAATACACTTACTTTATAAGTACAATTGGATGTTTTTGTGCTTTTAAACATCCAAACTTAATCCTATTATACTGCTATGTGGACCACTTTCAGTAATTCCTCTACTCACTCATTCATTTCCTGGGGACTTACTTCCATGGGTAAATTCTGTCACTTTTAAGAGATCAAATATACAGTTGTGCTCATAAGTTTACATAGCCTTTTAATCTTTTGGCAATTTTTCATAGAATATGAATGATAGCGTCAAAATCTTTTTTTTCCCACTCACGGTTAGTGGTAGCCTATAGCCAGACTATAGCATGAATTGTATAGTCTGGGGCCACACACTTCGGAAAGTTGAAGGTTGGGGGTGGAGCCAACAGTTGTCATTCAAACTGATTCTGCCGTGGTAGGTCAACGCTCTGACCAATCAGAGCAATGGAGGATCTTCCTTGTTTTGCCATCTCCACCGTCGTGCAGCCGTGTGTCATCCTGCTAAGCCCGCCTCAAACAAAAAAAAAAAGTAAACTTGCAACACAGACACAGACAGAGTTGTGATTGGAGGCCAGATTTCTGCCCCAGCTACAAGCAGCTCCTATGGTGCGACCCTAGACCAACCCGCCAGGCAAAAAATATTTTTGGCCACTAGGGTGCGTCTAGTTACTAGGCTAGGTTAGTGGTTGTGTGAAGCCATTTATTTCCAAAGAACTGAGTTTACTCAGTATTGAAATCATAATGAAACAGAAACTACTCAAATGTCCCTGATCTAACGTTTACATGACCTTCAACAACTGCCAGGAAAACTCACTTTAGCTGAAATACAGGACTCTCTGAAAAAAATTATGTTTGTTTCAAGATGCACAATGTGTCAACTTTTGATCAGGGACATTTGGCTGTTTCTAGTTAAAAAGTGTAAAGAAACACAATGACAATAAATGGCTTCACACAACCACTAACCATGAGTGAAATAAATGTTTCTGTGTCATATTCTTTTCATATTCTATGAAATGCATACACTGCAAAAAGTGATATCTTGATAAGTTAAATTTGCTTGAATTCAGAATATTTGGCTTTAGTTCGAGTCATTTTCACTTGCCACGTAAAATGATCTGCCAACGGAACAAGTCGGTTTGCACTTGAATTAAGAAAAATCAACTTCTTGCACTAAAAATTGGATAATAAATCAAAATTTACTTGAAATGATATGCCTTTTCGTCTTTTAAGTGCAAAAAATGCTTGTTCCATTGGCATATAATTTTACTTCGCAAGACAAATTTACTCCGATCAAGGTCCAATATTCTGAATTCAGGCAAATTTAACTTAGATATCACTTTTTGCAGTGTAAGTTTACATATCCTGACATTCTACCAGGGTATGTACACTTTGGAGCACAGCAATATGGCTGGTATCTTCTTTATTCTTTATTTTTTTTTGGTGCTACAGAATTCACTAGCAAGGACCACAACCACAGATATCGAATGAAAAACTTATTTCAAAGTATTGAAACACGTAAAGGCTTTGGGACTTCGATAAGGGTTGGCTCCCGGGCCTGAGTCCCCCCTTCACCTGAAAGAGAATGCCTTAAAAGAGGGTGGGAGGGTGGAGCACTGAGACGAAGAACGAGAGGACAAGGTGGGTCAACGTCCGGCTTAAATAGGGTGGCAACCGGAAGGGAGAGAGCCGGGAGGTGTGGTCCTGCTCCCGAACTTAGGATAACAACGTCTGTGTAGGTTCTCAGTCGTACAGGAGTTGTCCATCGTAGGAAAAGATTCTTCAGTCTTCATCTGTAAGGCCCGGTCTATAACAACATCCTGAGACAGAAACCGGTTCACAATAACAACCCTAGACCGAAACCACCTCAATGCCATGCTAATGAAGCTGGACAATGGGGCGGAGCAGGGCCATAGAGAGGTAACGAGCACTAATTAGGTATGAATAGGCTAAGATGTTTTCCAACCTTTAGTACCAAGATAGGTGGGACTTAGAGGTTAACTCCTCCTTCTGGCTTCCTCTTAAGAGACCCACGAGTGTGTTAAGTCATCACTCGCTGACAAAGATCTTTGGGTTAAGATCGAAACGTCCTACAATTCAACTATAGAGTACAGATGAAGACTGAAGAAAGATAACAACATCTTCATTTCATTAGCAAAAGTTGTATCCGTTTATTTTGTCCAATAGGAGCGATCGCTGTGATTGTTTCCTCCTCAATGTTTGGGTGAACGGTAGGCAACAGCTGATGCATTCAGACATGTAGAGCTGTTTATGTGAATCACAGATGTGATACAATGCCAGAGAAGCAATCCTGTGTTTGTGAACAATGTTTTTGCCTATCATAGAACTATTATTTACTAGTATTATTCATAAAAACATATTCACTTTGCCTACCAAAACCCCGAACGTGACGACATCGCGATCGCTCATATTGATCAAGACTTACATCTTCTTCCTGTTTGTGGAATACCTCTGATCATAATAAATAGTAGAGGTAGGCAATATTATGGCCTACAAGGGAATATTGAAATTGTTGTTTGGAAGATATGCAAATTTACCATATCGAGTCACTCTTCTTAGTCAAGAAACCAACAAAAAGTTGCAAAAACTGCAAAAAAAAAGTATGTTTTCAAAAAGTAATCTCTTGAGAAAAAAAAACCCTATATAACATGTTTTCTCCCTTGCACTTTTGTAGTTTACTCAAGACAATTACCTTTTTGAGCAACAAGGCAATCTAAATGAAGGTTTTCCAGCTTTGCCAGGACACCTGAAACATTGAGACATATAGGCAAAGATTCTTCAGTCTTCATCTGTACTCTGTATAGTTGGAGTGTAGCACAAAGGGCACAGATGGAGGCTGAAGAATCTTTGCCTACGATGGACAACTCCTGTACGACTGAGAACCTACATAGACGGATTGAGACATACTGTATATTTTTGTCAATATCGCCCACCCCTACTGAAACGAATAGCCTGAAAAAGGTCACATACTTTACTTACAGAGTTTCATGACAATCGTTCTTGTCTTTGTTTCATCATTGGGTCGACTCAAATATTTGCGAATCAGAGACTTTGTGGAGGCAGATTATTTTGCTGTCCCAAAATGTCCAGCCTTTAAATGCTATCTCCTTGCTAACGTTGGCTTTTCCAAAAGTGGGTGGCTCTTCTCTCCATACTTGTGTGTAATTTCCTCTCACGTCTAAAGCCTCTGAAAAGCCAATGCTGTCTGTGGAGTCAAAATCTCTGCCGCCTCGTACCCCCCGAGACTTCCTGCTGTTATTGTTCTTGGACTTAACTTCAATCCGCTCTGTATATTTATCGCTATGAGCTGTGGATCTTGCGACGGCTGGAGACAAGTTGCCACGTTTTAGTCTAACCGTAGGCCTCCGAAAAAGCTGTTTGAAGATTACAGTGTAGATTACATCCTCATCACCGGGGGATTAGAAAAGTCTATTTGTACAATGTGTGGTCCCGCTGCACTGTGGCACATAGCGGCGTGCGTGATACACATTCCCAGCGTGCCCCAAGGCGAAGTGTTGATTTAGTGTAATGCTGTTGTTTTCTGATCAAACAGGAGGAGATGGAGAACAAGGCCATGTATCTGAGCACATATGAGGAGAGGGAGAGCGGGTCCATGTATGAAGAGGCCTACGATGGGCACAACCTATCCAAACTCAACCTGTGTGATGAAGGTAAGCAGCAAGCATAGGATATACTTTTATATGATGAGTGCATTACCAAAATGATGTGTCTCCAGTATGAGTCTTTTCATGTATTGTTTTTTCTTTTATTGCAATACCATTTCCACCATAGATTCTGACTGAAGATATGTATTTATGAATGAACAAAAAAGGCTAAAATAGATTCTTCAAAAATATTTTTTTTTCCTTTGATTGCTGTTTTTCACTCAGAAAATGCTAACGATAAAGGGAGCCTATTTTGAAGCATTTAAAATGTTATTTCACCCTTTTTCCCTACATACTGTAATTCATGTAGCTGCCGGCCTGTGAACCATCTGGCCCATCCGTCCATAGGAGTGGATCCCTTCCCCAATGCGGTCCTCCTCGAGGTTTCTCAGTTTTGTCCCAGGTTGTTTTCTTGAGTTTGTCCTTGCCGCGGGGGAGGGTCTAAGGATGTGGGAAACCCCAGGCTGACATATCATTGTTTGATGTTTTATATTGACTTGTTTTGTGTTTGTACCGACCTCTGAGACGACTCCTGTTGTGATATTGGGCGTTACAAAAACTGATTGATTGATTTCTAGTTTAATGCCTTCAATGAGAATCATACAATTTAGTGTTAAAAATAAATTAAAGCCAACACATGAAAAGTGTTTCCAAACGTTTGACTGGTTCTGCACTGGAAAAAGTCATCTAGAAACAAGTACATTTTTTCTTTAAATTAGTATACTTGCCCTTGCTTTGAGTAACTAATTTCAAGAAATTTGCCAGTGGGGTAAGTTTTTTACACTTAAATTAAGAAAAAATAACTCATCACACTGAAAATGTGTTAAAAAAAAATCTTAATTTTGAACAAATAAGGTTGTTGTTGATGTTTTTTTCTTAATCTCACTGGCAAATATCTTGAAATTAGTGTATCAAATCAAGGGTAAATATCCTAATTTCAATAAAAAATTATACCCGTTTCAAGATCACTTTTTGCAGTGTGTTCATGTGACATAACATCATAATGAGCCTTAAAGTTTTTAAGATGGAGGGCAGATACGATTTCTGGAGCAGAACTTTGATCACTGATATCTAGAAAAAAACATGTCTCAGACTTTGTCAGAACAAATGAACTATGGTGGAAATATTTTTCACTCTAGTCCAGGGGTTTTCAACAGGTGGTCCGTGGCCCCCTGGTGGTCCGTGGCAGTACTGCTGGTGGTCCGTGACTTGCTATCCAGTTTAACTACTAAAAATAAACTAGGGCTGCTGCATATTGAATATTCATGAATATCAAGTTGATATGTCTTTTAATAACTCTACTTATGTTATTTTAAACATTTGAGAACACAAAGCATTGTAAAATAAAGTACATAGCCCTCTTTTATACAAAAAAATAGGCCTATATTGCACACACGCAAACACAGTGAACTGAATGGTGGTCCCTGGGGCAGAACCAGTTGAAAACCCCTGCTCCAGTCTCAAAAAGTGTTGATATTATTCGTTCTCACCGAAACACATAAAAAGGAACACTGTCCTTCTCCAGCCTCACATTCCAGCCTTATAATCACTTACATTTATTTATTTTCGGCTTGATAGTAGAAGTGAAATTATTAATATGTTGAACTCTTGAGCAAGTCGTCACAACCTACTGTGACACGGTAGCGCAGTGGTTAGTGCTTGTGCTTCACAGCTAGAAGGCCCTTTTGTTACTAGGCAACTCTAACTCTTTATTTTTGTTCACCTGACATAACACTGACATTTGGCTTCACTCTCTGAAAAACATTCACGGTAAAAGTTAAGTTACTTCTTGTTTCCAACAAATACACATCTCTGCATTAATAACTAATGCAGACTCACGTGTCAGCCAAACCTCAGGCCCATGAGGTCATAGTTTGGACCCAGAGCCTGAGGGGCGTCCCACATCTGTCCACTCTCCTCAGTGTGAATACTGTATGTGTGAGAGCAGGTGCTGCTAAGGCCAACAAACAGCTGACCCTTTTGGACATATCAGGTTACCTCAGGCTGGAGAACTTCCACTTGGAAACATGCAGTGATCGAAGGACTGTGATCCACAAATAAACAAGTCAACACATAAAGAAATGCGTCTCAGCCTAAAATGATTTATTATTTTTGAACCAATTGTCCCAAAATGCATTATATATTCAATATAGTTAGCATCAAGTCAATCATTGCATGGTCAGTTGGCTCTAACAGGGAAGTGTGGTGCAAGACACAGCTGCATGGACTAACAGAGGTGCAGCTGCCATGTCGTGTCATTGGACCCACCACCAACCGCTCATTATTTATTACAGGATAGGTGGGTGAATAACTTACAAACTACTAGAAGATAAATCAAATTTGACTTGAAATAAAAGGGAATAATCTTATTTTTACTGGGCAAGTCAAAATTACTCTAGCCTGGCACACCAGCCTGGCTTCCTCCATGTATTACAAACCTGGGAAGACAGTCTGGGAGTCCGCAGTTGGGGCAGCAATTCAAAACGAGACTTGAGGCGTAGGCCTGGGGCGATAACCGGATTACCACCAGACCGCGGTCACGTGACGCACACCGCGGGTTTGAGCTCGTCAGTGTCATCACCGTAAAAAAAGAAAATTAATTTGTGTTTCTAGCATTATCCTGTTCAAGAGTAGCCTACCATCTGTGTAATGTTTTGTACTTCATATTTAGCTATTCCTTTTAAAAAAATATATTCTGACAGTTTTAACCTCCTAAAAATACAGACAAATTGTTTTATGAAGTTATTTTCTCCTCTGACGCAGCCCCTGGCGGCCACGCTCAGGATTTAATATTTTTTACAGTGCTTGTTGTCTACTTGGCCTATTTCTTTACTTTGCACGCAGTATTTAGCTGCAGATTGATCAGGGTTTCCTGCTAAAGGCCTGAACTCAGACTCTGCCTGTCAAAAAGGTTTCAGGCTATGCAGCTTTACAAACCGCAGCTGATTGCATTGGTGTTTTCTCTTTGCACATCAACTTTAGGGCTATAAAATGAAATTAATTTATGCCGTTTCCTGCAGCGGCTCGTCCTGGGGCTGACCCCGAGTTTAGAGCCTCTGTGCGGCTGAGCTGCTGTGTAGAATGTGGCGGCACATGTTGGTCAAACTGAATGCGCCATAGAGCTCCGTGTTGAATCATTCTTGGCCATTTTTGTGAATATAGCGCTATTTCAGCGGTGAGACGATCACATGCATTGCCTTGTGGAGGGCACCGCGCTGCAGACAGAATGTGCAGACATTGTACAGAGGTTTGGCACTTAATGTGCAGAGACAGCGTACGTACATGGGGCACGGTAAGGACTGTGTGACAGTTGTCCATCCCGCACAGCCCTGTGTCTGATTAGAGCTGTCTATAGGCTACGCGTGTTACTGACATTGTGTTTGGACTCACACATTCAAAGCACATGGATAAATGTGCATTGTTATTAATGACACAAAATTGTTATTATCGCATAACCGTGGGAATTTGTTCATTCCCGACCGCGGTAGGAAGAAATCCAAACCGTTCATAGAAATACGGATGTAGATGCACAGCGGCTAGGCAGCGAAGACGTCTTTTTAAACAGAAAAGCCTTCAGCGCAGCCCGATTTTGTGGTTTTAAGAGCAATTCCAGCTCATGTAAAACAGAAGATAAGCCACTGGTAAAACTTCATGGGAAATTCTGGAGCTAAAAGTTATGCCTCCCATACTGTGTGATTGGTCTATCCAGGTTTGACCAGTGATTTTGAGCCATTCAAACCACGGACTCTTGGACTGTCTTCCCAGGTATATAATACATGGAGGCTGGTGTGCCAGGCTAGAATTACTCAAATTCAGGCGAAATATTCAAAATTCAAATATAACTAGTCATTTTAACTTAATTCAGATATATATTTCTTTACAGTGTATCCACTGTTGCCAACAGCTGTACCTAAATAACAGTGAA
This sequence comes from Lesueurigobius sanzi, assembly GCA_900303255.1. Taxonomy (NCBI): domain Eukaryota; kingdom Metazoa; phylum Chordata; class Actinopteri; order Gobiiformes; family Gobiidae; genus Lesueurigobius; species Lesueurigobius sanzi. The sequence continues at coordinate 1,591 of OMNZ01106852.1, read as the reverse complement.
GCAGTGTAATAATAATGTACAGTACAGTATTATAATCCGCTGGCAGATTTCTGTATTTTTATCATGTTATGAACCCTCAATAAAGTAACTGCCCTAACTGACCAGTTGCAATACCTTTTGGTTACACACAACATAGAATGATGGAAACTGCTTCATGATCTTGTTTGTGAACTGCACACAGCACTGGCTCAGCATGACCTCCTCACAGGTCGTCTCCTTTTATATCTGTGTTTAGCTGTTTCCGAAAACACCACTTCTGCCAATAACACAAGAGCTTTTTATATTTATGGAGAATGCCCTTTCAAAGTGTGTTTTATGCACGGAGATAAAGTAGGACAAACAAATCTCTGACCATGTAAATATCCATAAACTGTCCATAAACACAGTAGCTGCCAGTCCATTACTCAGACTGCAGTTGTGAAGAAAACATGTGATTTTGATGGTTTTTCGACTAAATTAGTTTTCCAGTTTGTTCCACATTCACAATGGTGGGACTGTCTTTGTGTACGGACAGTGGACAGAGGCAGCAGTTCTATATAATGTAATGGGATGTGTTTACAGCGCTGTGATAGATGAAAGTTTGGACTATTTGGGCTGGAAATGTCAGTTTGAGGAAACCTTTACTGCACCAACAAACACAGCATATTTAATCAGGATATGTTTACATGACACACTGTTTGACTGGCTGTTCCCAATAAAACTGAAATTGAGACAGGTACAGTATGAAGGACACATGAGAGTGCTATATCTTCTACAACTATTACTGCTTTATTATTAAGTTTTTTTTTGTATAAAAATCTGCATTGGTATCTTGAAGTGGATTAGTCATGTGACATCTTTTATGCATATACAGTATTTTAAATGTTAAAAAATTAGAGGGAAAACAGGAAAAGGTAAAGAGTCAGACACAATGTACATTCTGTCAAACTAACCCTGTCTAAACTGCTGGGTTAAAGTGCATATGACACATGAGACAAAATGTTTGCTATATTTAACACGAAAAAATAATCCTAGTTTTGGCTAGTTTTTTCCCCCACTTCCTTATTGCACAGGAATACAGTGAGTCCCACAAGTATTTGCACACCCTGCAATTTTGCAAGTTCTCCCACTTAGAAATTAGGGAGAGGTCTGAAATGTTCATCATAGATGCATTTCCACTTTTTAGAGACATAATCTAAAAAGAAAAATCCGGAAATCACATTGTATGATTTTTTAATGATTTATTTGTATGTTACTGGGGTTCATAAGTATTTGCACACATGAGAAAATCAGTGCTAATATTTGGTACAGAAGCCTTTGTTTGCAATTATAGAGGTCAAACATTTCCTGTAGTTCTTCACCAGGTTTGCACACACTGCAGCAGGGATTTTGGCCCATTCCTCCACACAGATCTGTCAGGTTTCGGGGCAGCCGCTGAGCAACATAGAGTTTCAGCTCCCCCCAAAGATTTTCTATTGGATTTAGGTCTGGAGACTGGCTAGGCCACTCCAGAACCTTGATATGCTTCTTATGGAGCCACTCCTTGGTTTTCCTGGCTGTGTGCTTCGGGTCATTGTCATGTTGGAAGACCCAGCCACGACCCATCTTCAAT
>OMNZ01106844.1:0-12488 GCA_900303255.1 Lesueurigobius sanzi | reverse complement strand
GACTTGGAGCCACTTGGGTTTGTCAATAAAGCAAACAGTAAAAACACTGCAGAGGTTTTGATTGAAAAAAATCCAGGCGGAATCCAACTGTGCCATATTTGGCACAGGTTGGCACAAAAATTCAAAAATGGAATAACTCAATGAAATTTAAAATTTGGGTTTCTTTTACATATTTGGTCACAAAAATACAGTTATTCAATAAAACAAGTTTTTATTTATTTATTATTCAGTACTCTTTATTTTGAAACGCTTTGAATCATGCTATCTTTGCACCTGGGATTTCCACTCTAAGCCTTTGTCCAATCAGGGAGCTTCTGGTGTCCCTGAAAAGCTGTTACTGGGTAGAAAACATCCCTACTGTGATTGGACAGAAATTCTGGCAAATCAGAGCCAACACAGAAGAGTTACCAGGAAGTAGCTTGGAGTGAGCACATGAGGCCGCATGCCATATTATGGTCATGACTTCCGCCTGTAGCTCTGCTCAGGCCTCAAGGGAAGAAGCACCAGACCTAATCCTTTGGATACACATGGAAAACCATTTCTTTTCACCTGGAAATGAATTTAGATGGAAAAACAGCAAAGGTTTTTGAGAGGATTTGTTGAGTGCCTGAGTGAAAAATGTTAGTGCTAGGAACAGAAACTTTACATGGATGGATTCTGCTAGGTGCTAGCTGTTTTGTGATGCTAATGTTTTGGCTCTGGCTTTGTGTTGTGGAAACCTAGTCCACATTAACAAAACTTGGCCAAAAATTATTTATTCGCTTTAGTTTTTTATTTTTCCTGCTGTTTGAGCTGTGTCTGGATGATATGAGATTGAAGTGGATACTTAGGTAGAGGAATCCGAGCCTGACATGTTGGTGGGCAATATGTCTATGTAAGTCTGAGGATAATCAATATATCAGCATTTTAATTTTTCACAAAGGGGCTTGCCCCCGTATCAGGGGGCAAAAGAGCTTAAGAGGTCCAAGACTGGAAAAGTTGGAGTCAGTAGGAGCTACTAAAGTTGAGAAGTGGTCACCACAATGTGAGACAAATGCACTTTGCAATAATGACACATTTTATTGTAAAACTTTGGTTATTTATTTGTTTCCAGGTGGAAGTTGATATGTTAAGAAAGCAAACCAGCCCTAAACCTGAAAATTGAACAAATAAAAAAATAAAAGGTTTTGCCTGCAGTGTCTCATCTTAATTTCAGTGATTTTAACTTTCCAAGTAACCTGCTTTTTTCTTATTTCAAGTTTTTGTTTTCCTATTTGGTACAAATGAAGCATTCTATTGGCAGATTATTGTACTTGCCTTCTTAAATCAAGGTTGAATATTTGTCATTCAAGACAATTTCACTCATCTCCAGGTTTGTTTTTGCAGTGTGGCCTAAGCATGTCTCTAAACCTTTCCCCCTTTTCCTTACTTTTACAGAATAAAATGTCAGAAATACTTTGAAGATACTGTATGTGACATCAGAAGAATAAAGTAGTACTGTATGTAAAGTCAGTGTTTATTTAGGGACAGTGAGCATTGACCATAATGCGTCCTGGTTGTGTATAGGGTGTGTTCATAACTCAATCATTGAGTGCACAAGGACATCGATAAATGCCTTTTCAAACACATTTATTGGTTCAGTAACCTCTACTTCACTTCCACTCCATTCCGAGCCTCAATAATCATTTATTGCTGTGTTGCTGAGTAGCTTGGTTCAAGTTCATTGGAAAAAAAGTCAGATTTCTGAGGAATTCGGAGCAGTTTGGCCTTGAGTTATGTTATGGCTGTTGTTGGTGTTTGTGTGCAACTTCAGAGTGACGTCTGAATTTAAAAACGGCAGAAATGGGGGAAAGGAAATTTACTGGGGAGGAAAGGACCTAATTAACCAACCACCAAACAACTTTTCATTTGATTCTTTGTAGATGGGTGAATATCTGTGGGGTCAGGGGGTTGAATGGGGGAAAGGGGATGATTCTAAGTTGTAAGGTACTTTGTGTTACAGTACATTCTTGTATGAAAAGTGCTTTATAAGTAAAGATTGATTGATTGAAGTCAATTTTGGACTTGTTTGTTTTGCTCTTAATGCAAATGCATAGTTGTACAAGTGACATACTGTACACATCATTTTTTACTATACTGTACTTGCACTAGCTATAACATCTTCCATTTATCCACTGCCGGGTCGCGGGAGCAGCAGTCCAAGCTGTCCGGATCACATCACCAGTCCCTCATGGCTCCTCCTGTAGGTGGTGGGTCCATGGGAGGATGGCCTACAACACTCCTTCACCTCTGGGTCTGGCCTTGATGGGTCTCTCATCATGAAGAGCTTCTGAACCGCTCTTTGTCTGACCTGCCACCTAGGACCTGTTTGCCATGAGAGATGGGAGTAATGCTGCTAATGCCATAGCTCCTAGGATCACTTCGGTGCTCAAATCCCTCCACCATGATAAGGTGACGGTGAGAGGAGGTGTAAACTGTTTTAATTGATCCATCCATCCTTTTTCTTCCTTGTTGTTGCATTGTACGTCTTGTCTTAACCTGTTTTACTGTCGTTCTTTTTTTTGTACACCAATGGGCGAGGATGGCTCTTCTCTTTGGTCCTCACGGCAGGGTGCATAGGGAAAAAAAATTGTGATCTTAATTTGAAACCTTTGTTGTATATTACTGGCATAATATGAGAAAAATGTATTGCAGGTTTTCTGTAATTTTCTGTTTTCATATTTAAAAATAAGGCATGTGTAATAGTGAATAAATCTGTAAAAAACTATCGAAAAATCTCTCCAAACAAACCTTCAAAATCTTGTTAAGTGCAATACTGGAAACTTTGGATTCTGTAGGAAAAAACCCATCATTGAAGTTACAATGAGTAACCCATATAGTTCTATGAAGAAATGTTGAATCACTGGAATAATCACATAATTGTAAAGATTAGGTCATTTATTCGTGAAAGTATGTATAAGAGAGCAAACTGGTCCAAAACTGAAAACATTTTTTCAGAGAGAGAGGGGGAAAAAAAGGTTTTGCCAGCAGTGTCTCCCCATAGTAAAAGAATAGCATTATCATGGAAGTATTTGGACACTATACAAGACATGCCTATTCAGAAATATTTGAACATATTGCTCCAGAGCTTTCTTTTCTACCTTTTTATATGATTGTGGCTAATATAAATCTATGAACGTAGCTGCCTGCTGTCCACAGTGTTCAATTTATAACATTTGATCCCGATCTTCAGGGGCAAATTTGAATGCAATGATGGCTTTGAACTCAAGAAGTGGCGCAAAAGCAATCTATATTTGAATACGCCTGATATATACAGCATCGCAGGAAGACTGGGCTGCATAATCAACTCTCATATTCAATCCAATGCATTGCCCGTATATTACTGCCACAAAACAACCAATTTGGGAAGAACATGGGACATTTTTACGGCTGTTTCCAGGATGATGTCTGGAGGCGGAAAGGTGGCGAGGAGAGGAAGAGGAAGAGGAAGGGAAAGACATATGAAGGTGATGAGGATCAAAACAAGAAGTTTGAAATGACTTAAGAGATAGATTAACACGATAAAATAGACAAGGGCGATATAAATGGCTAATTTCTCCTCTATAAATGAAACAATAGCAGGTTTCTAATGAGTGTAGAAGTTGGAGCCAGGCTGGGGACGTCACACAAGGGCAATTTACCTCCGTGCATGAGGAAGAAGTGCAAAACCAAGCAGCAGTAATGGCTTTTGATTTACTTTCCAGACATGCAGCAAAGAGGGGTATTTTAGTTCACAGAAAAATGCTCTTTCCACAGAAGCACAGTCTATTTGTAAATAAGCGGAGTCGTCTTGAATCACATTTCAAACAACCATCTTACAGGACATTACCGACCTTCCAAGGAGCAAACTAAAAGCTTTGGGTTTGCTTTTAATCTGATCCCAGAAAGCACTGACCAACGGCTGAAGTGAACTGACGTCAAACTGTGACACTGTGGCTAAAAAGTAGTGCTGTCAATCAATTACTAAAAAAAGAAAAAAGAAAGAACAGTTCATTTTTATGTATTCATTAGGCCTAGAAGGAGAAGGAACTTTATTTACAGTTGTGGCCAAGAGTTTTCATACCCTTTTAATCTTTTGGCCATTTTTCATAGAATATTATTATTCAGACACCTGATCCTGCCACTTTAATTGTTTTTTCTTAGTCTTTGTTTTTATCTCTGTAAAGCAGCTTGCGCACCTTTTGGATGTTGTTAAGGCGCTATATAAATTAATATTGATTGATTGATTGAATATGAACGATAACACTAAAGTTGTATTTTCCACAAATGGTTAGTGGTTGTGCGAAGCCATTGTCAAAGAACTGAGTTTACTGTAGAAAAATAGGCTGGGGTGAGTGCTGCAGAGGCTCAAAAAAGTGTGGAAGGAATACAGGTGCTCTCAAAGACAGGGCCAACAATTGTTGAAAAATAGAAAAAGCTTGCTGAAACCGTACCATGAGTGTGGTGCCGGGAAGCAAGAGGTCCACGCTGTATTAGCAAAGTTAGTCCTTTATTGATCTGGACAAAGCTGACGCGTTTCGACTTCATCAGAGCTTCATAGTTTGGGATGAAACAAACTATGAAGCTCTGATGAAGACGTAAGTCGAAACGCGTTTTGAAATCATAATGAAACAGAAACTACTCAAATGTCCCTGATCTAACGTTCACATGACCTTCAACAACTGCAGGAAAACTGTTCAGGAGCAAAGAAAAACTCACAGCTGAAATACAGTATTTTTATTTATTCATCTCATATCTCATACACATCACAGCCTGTTCAATCCGACTTAGAAGTTATTCCTCTTATATAGTATGCATAAATATAGTTTATTGAGAGAGAGATGCTAAGAGAGACACAATTTTATTTTCTATTTTTTTATTTTATTACATTGTACCATTATTAATATTACTATTACCTGTTTTACAGGCTTGTCTTCTTCCTTGATGGCACATTTCCTAACTTTTTTGCACCCCCCTGTGTGATCTTGTCTTAAGAGCTGTTGCAACAAATAAATTTCTCCAGTGTCTTTATCTCTGACAAAATTGGACTCTGAAAAAAAAGATGCACAATATGTAAACTTTTGATCGGGGACATTTAGCTAGCTTCTAGTTGAAAAGTGTAACCAAACAGGTTATTTGAGAATGCATCTTACAACCATTAACCATGAGTGAAATAAGGTTTTTGTTTTATCATTCATATTCTAGAACTAATTTATGAGCACAACTGTATATAGCACCTTTCACAGGAAAAAAAACATGTGCTTCACAAAGTGCATCATAAACAATGAAATACATAAAACAAGTAAATAAAACAGTCTTGTCAACTAAAAAAATAATAATAATAATAATCAAGAGAGTCGACCACATGGAGAGAGGAAGATCGTTCCACAGTTTTGGAGTCTCCTCTCTCTGGTTTTAAAGCGGGTCATAGGGAACATGCGGAAGTTCATGGCCCAATGACTGAAGGTTGAGACCAGAGGTGCAGGGACACAGCAGATCAGAGATACTGTATATTTGGGGACCTGGCCATGCAAGGCTCTAAAAGTCAAATAAAAAGGGAATTTCAATCATCTAAACAAGAAGAAATAAAAGCATGAATCACAACTTCAAGATGAGAGTTTGATTTGACTGGTCGAACCAAACACAGAGATTCCTGATGCCCTGCTGAACCGAAGAGCCCAAAGAACCAAGATATTAAATCCTTGCGACTGAACTTCATAGAGATATACCTGCTCTGTCTTTCAAGTAACGTGCGCTCGAGGTACAGGAGTGTGTTAGGTGAAAACATATGATGCAATTACAATCCAAAATTGTTCTTTGATTAATCATGAGAGCATTAAAGTACCTATGACACATTAAACTAAATTTCACCAAAACATAGACACTGTTACTGTAAACATATACCATATATAGATAGATAGGTATAAGATTTCACATATTTTTAGATTTAATTGGTTGGTTTTATATTTTTTGTGATATCTACATCGATCCTTGCGCACAGGAAGTCACATTCTCAAAAGTTGAGTTTCCATAACTGTGCAAACCATATTATTCAACGAGAAACTGCCACTCTATGACATAAAAACTTCACTTCCCCCTTCAATAATGCAGAGCCATTAAAATACTTCCACAGGCTTTATCTCATCACATTTAGAAGCAATAAGAGAAATGTGAAAACCTGTCACATGCACTTTAACTTTTGACAGCTCTACTTAAAGGCTGACAAAACTGTTTGATGAAAAGATTTCTTTCGGTCAGTAAAAATGTATATTTACCAACATAAAGAAAGGAAGAGAGAGAGAGAAATAGAAAGACGTGTAATATTTCCTCCTCATGTATGTTATTGCAGTCCATCAGTAATGTGGGCTATTTGTTTAGCCACCTCTAAAGCCTGCCCCCTGCAAGTGCAACACAAATGCCTGTTTCCCACCATCACTGCCACTGCCAGCACAGTGCACCTCTAACCCTGTTTAATGTAGCCTTTGGGTCAGAAAGTTCACCCATTGCTGTTCTCGCCACCGCCAGCCAGGGTCATGCCGGGTCAGTCTTGGTTACAAATCAGGAGAACAGTCAGAGAAGAACAGATGCCCAATACAAGAAGAACCTGTGCGAGGCAGAGGTCAGTCTAATTGCATTGGGGTCTATCTGTGCCACAGAAGTCCATAATGACACATAATTACCTCATGGTAATTACAGAGTTTAGTGAACAATTGCAGCTGGATACAGAGCATTGTTGTGCGCTCCAAATATATTATTCAATTAATGTGTGATAAGATTGTAGCCGCAGCGATGGTATCAAATATTACCAGTCACAAAATCACATTTGAATCATAGATATGATTGGATTCCAAATATGAATCCTCAATGCACATTACAGATCCAGTTAAATATTTGTATACTGTCTATTTTTGTTTGTCACCTCAGACATTACTAATACATGGAGCTTCTGCCATCCTTGACCTTTCATAGAAATGCATTTTTGTAAAGTTTTTGGTTAAACATTAAAGGCTGCACCTCAACAATTTCTTCTGCGAGACAACATTGACACCTGCTGGTCAAAAATGTCACTGCTGAAGTGAAATTAATGAAATAATAAAGGGCTTTTTGTAGTCTATAACTGACAGTAATGAAGACAATCACAGGCTTACATTGGATATTATTTTGACCTTTGGGACCTGACTCCAAGTTTTCACATCTAATTTTAACATGTATTGCATTACCATTTACACAGTTGTACAGTATGTGCTCAATATGAATGTTACAGATTAATCCAAAATCACCCAACATAACCTCCTCTTTACCGGAGACTTTATTTCACCTTCTACATTGTTTGGACTTACATTTATTTTACTGTTTTGTTTTCTGCAGTTCTGTGAGACATGCTGTACTGGGCTGTACAAAAACAATTTTGATTTGATTTCTATTTACTTATGCTTAGCATAACATCAGTATAGTTCCCACTATCTATTCCCCAGAACTAACCTGGCAAGAGCCACATTGATATTCCTGTGCAATTTTTTTTAGCACACTAATAACAATGAAATAAGTTTAAATCATATGTGAGAAGCCGGAATCTCAGGGTAATATTGGCTGCTGACTGGATGAGTGCACCTTGTTTTTTGTGTATTGTTAATTAGAGTCGATAAAAGTTAACGAAAGTAACCCGCCTACACATAATTACAATTGGTCCAAAACTCCTGTGGATCTGATCTGAGCCTGGAGCTTTCAGCTGGAGCCTTTCAAGATGTGGAGCTACTGCCATTTACTGAGGTTCAGGAGCAGGGCCACACTTCAACCACCAGCAAAAGCTGCTCCTGCCTTTTCTGCTGCTTCTCAGCACCCCAGCAACAACCAAGAAGTTCATTTCTCTGCTGGTCACGTGCCCATCACCCCACCATCCCTCCCTCTATTTCCAACCATCTCTATATTAGAGGAAGGGGCTAGTCTGCCATCCAGCAGACTGAGGACTCATAGTCTCTCATCACCCAAGCATTTCATTGTACATCGTTAATAAATATTTCAAATCTACTTTTGTTATGGCATGGTCCTTATAATGAACGGACTATGGGAGACTGAAAATTCAGATCAATCCATCTTGCAGCGCAAGGTTACCCCAGAACATAATTCCAGTGGATAAACAATTCAAGCATGATTACAGTGTTCATATGGGCCCCCCTGTCCAATTTTGGTTATTTTAGGCTCCTTCAACTGACCTGGTTGTCCCCCCTGTCCAAGGCCCTGTACAAAAGTGCTGCACAAATTGAAGTCATTTACCCTGAACCATATCAGAAAGTTCTCAAGTTATAGAGTAAGCAACATTTTGAGATGAAAGTCAAATGGGTACTTTAGTGCTTTTTCCTCCAGTGCTCTCTCTGTCCCCTGAAATAACACAGACACAGCAGAGACAGATAATACAGTCTAAGTTCTGAAACACAGTCTGAGAGGAATTTTATAAAGTCTATACGTTAAGTCTAATGTTAATGTCCTTGAGAAACATTCGGATTCTTAAATGAAGAACTATTGACATGAAATATCCATGTGGGGCTGAAATGCTCAAACAATAACTCCTGAAAAAACCCTGAGTGCTTGGGAAGATAAGTGGTTGGTTGAGTATTTTTGTGGCAAAATGGCAAAGAGCAGCTGGAGGACAAAACGCATCATTCTTGAAATTATGCTTGTGGCTGTATACTCTGCTTTAGGCACATATTTGATAGGGAATTCATACAGCCATGTTTGCCCAAAATCAGACAAAAAGCAGCCCATAAGCCTCCATCAGTTTGTGTATTTGAATAGAGAGTGTTGATTTCATTCCTCTGCAGTGTTTTGTCTTTGAGGCATCTGGTATTCAACGTAATGACACAGATGCACTCCACATCATCATCCTCCTCATCCCCAACCCCTAAATCCCAGTGCACTCACATCACTTTCGACAATTTACTGCTCTCCCTCCTTTCTCTCCCTCTCCGTCCCTCTCTGTGTGTCACTCAGCCTGGTGTCCACAGTCACACAGTCAGGCATGTGCCAGGTGATCCACTTATGTCCTTCGCTTCCTCGCTATAGTCTCCTCAATCATCAGACACAGGCGGCATCTTTGGGGGCGCCCACAATCGGTCACGTTCGAAGCTGCAGTGAGGGGGTAAACAAATGGAAATACCTGCTCTTTCACCTACTATTACCTGTAAGGTGAGCAGCATTTCCACATTAAAAACTGAAAAAAGAAAAGACATTTGTGTGTGGAGCCAAATTGTGACTTTCTCCCCCTATGCTGAATGGTGAAACTATTGGTTTGTAAAATTATCAAAATTATCAAAATGTCAATTAAATGCACCAAAATACACAGACCAACAGCAGAGGTGATAGACAATTGAGCTTTTTCAGGTTCAGATGCTATAGAAATATAGTCAAAAGTAATTAAAATTCTAGTATGAAATGCTGTCAGGTGTGGCACAATTTTGACTTTACTTTTGTGGGCTAAATATGCTTACATCCTGGAAAGCCAGACTATAGCATAAATTGTAAAAAAAAAAAAAAAAATGGCCACTAGAGTGAGTCTACTTTACTAGACTACTTACATCCACCAGGAAATGTCTAAAAAGAGTGAAAAAAAAGAATCATTTCCTCAAGACTTCCTTCCCCCTCGCTAGGCCACGCCCCCTAGTATGATGCGTTGCCGTCAGTATTCCTTCAACAATAACAAAAAAAACGTCTTTATTTTAGTATGTTGGTTGCCATTTGACAATATTTGAAAACGTAGGGTTCATGTAGAAAGAAAGAGAGATTTCAAAAGAAAATGATCTAGCTCCTCCCCTCCTGATTGGAAGCCCCCTCTCATTATCTGCACAAGAAAGCTTGTCATTGGTCCACTCTGAGTGATTTGTTGATGAGATCAGCAAAGGAGGGACTTATATTTATTTCATGGTACTCACTGTACCACAAAAAAAATATATATATATTCTATCAAAATTGCAATACTTTTAGACTCACAGACTATCATTTAAAAATATATTTTAAGATATATAGGGTTGCAAAAAAAATCTAAATCGCAGATATTTTCCACAATCGTGCAGTCCTTTTATAGAGATGATTTATTCGGCATTAGATTTAGACCTATTCCACAAAGCCTTATCTTCCTGAGTTGGCAGGTTTTCAGCAGGTGCAGCATTTTGAATAAGTCCCTCTGATAGGGCCACGGTGCAAGGCTCTCTGCATCAAATTAAATTTCCTTTTCTCATTGAAACCGGATCTGAACGACACCACGGATGACTGGCCACTGGAGCTCTTTACCGGCAAACAGGCAGTTACCAATATTCTGTTAGGATTGTGTGCTATTAAACCTTTGCAAGCCTATACTTCAAAAAGAAATAATCTGGCACTGGCTGATGCTTGGGAATATCTGACCAAATCGGTTTTGATATTGGTGTGTTTGCAGTTCAGTTAGTGTGTGATGATGTGTGTCATTGTGTTCACGTTCGACAATTTGATTAAATAATCTAAGATGGAGGGCTGAGGCCAATGCAACTCTATGGGAGAGGTGCAGTTGTTGAACAGAATTTCAATAAAGTTGAAACTGGCTCCACAAACCTGCCAGATTAATCTTTTGGCTGAAAGTCCTTTCAACAGAACATTACACCCAAATAATGCCAATAACTTTTGCACCCCAAAATTAGAAAAAAGTAATTTGGCCTTAGTTCAGTTTTATTTTTTATTTTTATTCAGAGTACATTAGAGATGTCTATACAGTTTTATTGGTAGATGCAAAGATACATTTATTTTATTTTAGTTTTTACTTTACTATTATTATTGCCTGTTAGTACTTTCTTCTCTGATGGCACATTTTTCTGACTTTTGCACCCCCTGTGTGATCCTATCTTAAGAGTATCTTTTAAGAGTAACAAGTAAATTTATCCATTGTGAGATCAATAAAGAACTATCTTATCTTGTGCTGACAGAGAAAACATTGAACTTTGTGCCAGTTTTTGTTTCATGTGGATTGGAAATAAGAGGCTGACAATGGCATGTTCAAGCGTTAAAATTCACAGAATTATTGAATGTGTGGTAGTTTGTAAATATTCCAAGTAGATAAGGACGCAGACAAAAAAAAGAGCTATACAGATTTTAAAACTATTTATGTCGTGTACATTTTGATTTGTAAATCTCTCACTACTGAACAAATACTAATAAGTTCTTAGATTTTTGTCCTCAACTTTAATACATCCAAGCCTCTAATCAAATCACGACTAGCACCTGATTAAGTTCACGTATATATATAATGAAACTGGCATTTATGGTTTGAATCCCAACAGTTATTGTATATTTTGCCGTTTTGGAAGAATTTTGAGGATATTAAGTGATTCATGCAGCACACTGTAAACCCTGATTAGCCGGGATAACTTAAACTTAAATTAGCAGACTTAACTAGGTATAAGGGTTAAATGTACTTGAATAATCCAAAGCAAATAAAAACACTTCATTATTTTAAGTTATGTCAGCTCATCATTGTCCTCTTGAGCACTTGACTCCAGCATGGTGAGCTTGGATAGCAGAGTGTAAGCTAGTTACATGGAGCTTTTAATGATAGCTGCACAGAGTTAGATAGCTGGGTTTAGGACAGTAATGTTACTCTTTATTAAAACACAAGTTAGAAATGCTTAAATATTTGCGGTCACTTCACCATTGTGCAAACTTTAAGCAAAGTAACTGACATATTTCTAGCTAGGATTAGTATTGGGTTCACAGAGAAACAAATTCAAAGCCATTTGCATGAACAGGGTTGTGGGCAGTGTTGGGGAGTAACTAAGTACATGTATTTCAAATACGTACAGTGGGGTAAAAAATATTTAGTCACAATTGTGCAAGTTCTCCTACTTAAAAAGTTAAGAGAGGCCTGTAACTTTCATCATAGGTAGACCTCAACTATGAGAGACAAAATGAGAAAAATCCAGAAAATCACATCTGATTTTTAAAGAATTTATTTGCAAATATGGTGGGAAATTAGTATTTGGTCACGTACAAACAAGCAAGATTTCTGGCTCTCACAGACCTGTAACTTCTTATTTAAGAGGCTCCTCTGTCCTCCACTCATTACCTGTATTAATGTCCACAACCTCAAACAGTCACACTCCAAACTCCACTATGGCCAAGACCAAAGAGCTGTCAAAGGACACCAGAAACAAAATTATAGACCTGCACCAGGCTGGGAAGACTCAATCTGCAACAGGTAAGCAGCTTGGTGTGAAGAAATCAACTGTGGGAGCAATTATTAGAAAATGGAAGACCACAAGATACAAGACCACTGATAATCTTCCTCGATCTGGGGCTCCACGCAAGATCTCACCCTGTGGGGTCAAAATGATCACAAGAATGGTGAGCAAAAATCCCAGAACCACACGGGGGACCTAGTGAATGACCTGCAGAGAGCTGGGACCAAAGTACCAAAGGCTACCATCAGTAACACACTACGCTGTCAGGGACTCACATCCTGCAGTGCCAGA
>OMNZ01106827.1:0-19377 GCA_900303255.1 Lesueurigobius sanzi | reverse complement strand
TTACTTATCAATATATCTCTTTTTGCAGTGTGTAAATAGGATCCAAAATTTTCAATTTCATTATTACAAATTTGAGTTTTTTTGGCCAAAAAGTGCCAAATTGTGCCCAATTTGTTACAATGGGGTTCCGCCGAGACTATTTTAAATCAAAACCTCAATAACTTTTCAATTATTTATTGTTACAGATAAACAGTTGGTAAAAAGTCAATAATTAGCTGTAGTTACTATTTTTGACGTTTATTTTAGGCGGAATTCATATTTTCTGTCTTTCAACCTCAGTTACTCAGGCCCACTATGATTTTCTTGAAAATGTTCACATCTACAGTCTCCCCATAGACATTCATATCATATGAGAGCAATATGAACATTTTAGACATTTTACAAACTGTTAAAAGCCTTCCAGAGGATATGTGGACCAAATTCGGAAAAAACTGCCACGGGCAGGTTAACTCAACTTTTTTGTGTGTGTGCTAAACATGCTTATAGTCCACCAGAAAACAACTAAAAAGGGTGAAAAAAAATGACTAGCTTCCTTCCCCTTCGCTAGGCCACGCCCCGCTGTGCATGGTTTGGAGAAATGTTGCAATTTGATCAACAGAGAGTCACACTCAAACTAGCCGCGGCGTTCAACAAGGATAATCTCAATCATCCAGGGAAACATGTCATCCAGTAAAATCCTTATTAGGCCACAGTCATAATTGTTGGCAGCAGAGACAGGACTGAGAAACCAAAAAGCATTAAATATAAAAGTGTAGCTGAGATTTTAACCGTCAAGACGCAATCGCCGAGCTCTATGCAAACGCACCTTAAAAGAAGTGATCATCGTTTCTGCCATGTGTGGTTTAAATCTGTGGTTGTCAACGGGTGGGTCGGCCTTGGGAACAGTTCCTTCCAATATTTATCTACTAAAGAGGTATAAAAAAAAAAGAAACTGTTTAAATGACTGTTTTGATCGTATAATTTAAGCTTTGTAGGCTTATTTAATGGAATACATGTGTCTGTATTGTACTAGCATTACCACACGTTTGTTTACAGTGTTATTGTGTTGCGTTGTTGATCGCACAAATAGGACCAACAACCCAGGACTTATATGGTCGCAGGTGTGCACCTTCAGAAGAATAGACTGGCTATCAAACAGCCAAATGGTCATTGGAAAAGGATACACGCATTTGTGGTGCTCAGTTTATATCTGGTAAGATTATTTTATATTTACAAAGAAATGGTGATTGACATGACATAAAATAATTATGTATTAAGGTTTATCTTTTAGGCCTCATCGTAAACCAGCCTGTACAGACAGCTGCATTCATATATTTAGCGTTTTGAGAAACTTGGTAATCAGGCTTCAAAAGCCCAATACAAGCGTAAGCCATTATTATTATTATTATTGTAATATGGGCATATTAGGTGATATTCCCGTTAGCGTTGTCACATCTTTATCTTGCATACTAGTGGTGCAGGACTCCCTCCAAACTAACCTTAATTCCAGTATTTATATTATTATTATGGTTTGGTCCTGTTCGCCTGGACTTAAAGTGAGTTTCCTTAAATAAGCGGTTGCTCCTCCAGTGACAAGCTTTCTACGTACTTTGAACTATTCTCTAGCCTTGACAGCGGTTCATCACTGCCATTATTCAAGTGAAACCAATGTAAACAACTGATATCTAACATGAATAACTGATATGATATTGGAAGCATATGGTTTCTGCAGCCAGTGTGCGCACACACCAGTCACATGTCACGTGTCTGTCAACTTTGAAACCCGTCTACAGTGGGGAAAATACCTAATTCAATTCTTATTTGGGTCGCAGCTTGTTATTCTAGGATTATGATGAGTCCTGACAACAAACCAGTTGAGAAGCACTGGTTTATATACAGTATATTTGTTTGACGACACATGGCAAACTCTTCATCCTGGAAATCTTGTTGTCCTAGAAAGTTATAACATCATCCCAGTTAATAGTGGCACATAACACATAATAAAATAAAATGTTCCTGAGATAAGTTGGACTCTATTGGATCTATTCAGTGTGGTTCTTTTGTTTATGTTATAGCTACTGTAAGTCTAAGGACGATGCATCTGGCTGACAATAAATACGGCAGATTCACAAAATAACGTTCAAATTGTAACATTTAATCCCAATCTCTATTGCGATTCATGTAATGTCCAGCTACAACATTGCCACGATGCTCTGTGGTACTTAGATATCAGCTTTCTTGAGCTGCTCATCAGAAGGAAATAGATAATGGACGAGTCGACCTGATAAAAAAGTTGTTTGCCATTTGCCTATACGCCCTACATCTCCAGGATTATCTAAGGACAAGCATGGCTAAGTGCTACCGATTGCTTGATTCATCATGCTTAAAACCAAAACCCACAATTGTCCATCTTTGTTACGAGCGCACAGTGTCCTCACGGTGAGTAATGTATGGCTGGAGACTATCAGACATGCAACAAACAATTGGGCCGAAATATCCTTAGCGGGTGGAATAAATCTTGTGGAAAAATAGTCTCATCTTGCCCAAAACGATCCAAATCGGTGGGTACTTTGGGAGCCCGATACACCCCGGATCCCGCCTCCTCCTCCTCTCTCCTCCGCCATGACCCGAACCTTAAACGGCGGCATGAACACTGACAAATTTGACAAAGGGAATTTGCTCAAAAAACACAGCCTCTATTTGGTCAGCCAAGCGGCAAATATGTGGGATGATATGGTTTATTAGGCAATCCATTTCTCCACAATAGTGAGGCCATCTGCAAAGGTTAGCGTGCATAAGGTTGGTACGGCAAATTCTAATCTGCCTTTGGAATAAAACAGAAAAGAAAAGGAAAAAAAAAAACGAGGGGAGAAATACTCACTGGCACATTTTTCATGTACGTACGATTTGGAATGCAAATAGAATAGCTGATGAAAGAGGTGACCTTCTAAGTGCGGAGCAGCGGGGGCTTGGCGGAATATGCAGAGGCGGAATCGAATAGAAAGGAATGAGTTACTGCCACTGCCACCTCAGCTGCATTGTAATATACGAGTGTGGCGCCGATACAAGTGAACCCGGCCTCAAGAACAACTGGGTTAATCTGCGCGGATGGCACATCATGTACTCAGTGTGGAGGAGGAGGAGGAGGAGGAGGAGGAGGAGGAAAAAAAAAAAAAAAAAAAAGAGCTGGCGTGCAGAATTATATGCCTTTATGCACCGGGAAGGCCTCCAATGTCAAACCAAATGTAATGCAAACAAAGGATTTTTCCCCGACAGCACCGGGGATCACTGTTGTTATTGTATACCGTTCGGGGGAAGAGTGGATCTAATGCTTATTTATGTGTTAAAAGGTGGTGATTGTGGCTTCTAAACCTGCTTTCAGGCACTTCAATGTTTATCATTTATAACTTGAAATAATCTTGTTTTGTGTCTCAAATATTGGTTGGCAAAATGGGGAATTGGTGAAGTGACATCACAACATTTTTAAAAGCCTATAGTTTAAAATTGAGGCTGGAAATAGCCTTACTGTGTTCTATTGCTAATTCATCTGTTATTCCGGGGCCAATCCACATAAAACAAAAACTGTCACAAAGTTAAATGTCTTCTCTGTCAGCACATTTGAAGCTCCAATTAATTTCTCATAAATGTGTCCAAAAACGTGACAATATTCAAAAACATGTGCGTGATGTAGCCAAAAGCATAATATGGCAGGTTTGTGAATCCAATCACTATCAAATAATGATCAATGAAACATTCTCTCCCATATGTTGTATTGGCACCTGTCCTCCAACTGAAATAGAATTCTATAACATGAACACAACCTGTTTAACATGTTAAAACTGGCATGCAAACCTCCATTTTTATCCAATGACATGCTATCAAATCAACGGCTCCATGGTAATTTCACAGATCAGAGCCCCTCAGCAGAAGAAACGACCAAAGTAAACAGGATTTCTCAAAACAGCATGAATGAAGCATAACTACTACTCCAGGATTGTTTTTGACGAGTTATCGCATGTTTTTCTTATAAAATACAACAAAGAGATCAATTCTGAACACTTGTGGTGAAGTTTAGATTGTGGAACTATTTCAACACCTTTTAATTGTGATAAAGTTATTATGCATTCTGCAAATGTGTTTTTAGCAAATTTCCCATGCCATAGCAACTACGGTCATCAGTGGAGGTGAATTTGACTTGTTGGAAGGGAAGCACTTACTGTGGCTTAGAGGGAAGAGCAGGTTGTCTTATGATCAAATTGGCAGCCTTGCTTCTGTCGGTCCACCCCAGGGCAGCTCTGGCTGCTATAGTGGAATGTATAAGGCAAGAATGAATAATGACTGCAGGAGGCATGGGTGAACTGTCTGACAAGACATTTTCATCAGTATTCGATAGTGATTGGATTCACAACCCTGCCATATTATTCTTATGGCTGAAAGTCACCTTAGACCTTAGTTCATAATTATGTGCTGACAGAGAAGACATTGAACTTTGTGACAGTTTTTGTTTCATGTGGATTGACCCAGAAATTACAGAGAAAATAGCAAGAAATAACCAAGAAATCTGCATTTTGACAGTTATCAGTATTGAAGCATTTTTTATTTATTTAAAAGGACCATGTACAGATACATAATGCCGGTAGGCAAAGATGCTTGTACCAGATTAATAGCTCATTTCCATCTGCAGTCCTTAAAGAGAAAAGGAGAAAAGAAAAGTGCAATTCACAATACAACAACATTCATACATTGCCCATATATTGCTCATACATTGGACTTACTCTCACACATTCATCTTATTATACACTGTTTTATGTCATATGGTATTGATCCGCCCATCACTACTAGGCACGAGTACTACACCATCGTGCCATATTTTCTGGACTAAAAGTCACACTTTTTCTCATATGTTTGGCTGGTCCTGCGACTTATACTGAGGTGCGACTTATATGTTACGTTAATATACCAGACACCTATTCAGTTTGTTGTTTATGCTTTGTGAAGCTAAATCACCATCACTGTGTTACGGTAACATACCCTACACCTATTCAGCCTGTTGCTCTATATTCTATTGTTATTATAACTTGCCTTTCAAGATGAAATGTCTGTTCTTGGTCTTAGATTTTATAAAATAAATTTCCCCCCAAAAAATGTCACTTATGATCCAGTGCAATGTTTTTTTTTCTTCTTCATTATCCATTTTTTGACTAGTGTGACTCTGTATAGTCCAGAAAATATATCAGCCTTCCCAGGGACTACAGGTGAAAATCAGAACTGGCATAATATATCACCTGTTTATTGTACACTGTCCAAGTTTCAAATACACAACAAACTAAAAATGCCAAAAAAAAAGTTCACCAAGCGTTAGAGCATCGTTTTTGAGATTGTATTTTTTAATGTGTGCAATGTTATTTATTATCTGTAACCAGCAACTACAAAATAAAATAAATACAACTAAATCAAAGGTAGCCTACCTACACTGCGTAACATTTTGAATTATACTGTTCCGAGCAACACAAAACATGCTCCTAATGGCCAGCTGGAAACAGAAAGTGATATTTATGTGTAATCAAAGAATGGATATGGATGAGCACCCAACCTATTAGTCAACATCTCCATGAGCTGGAGACGAGCTGGAGACGTCCCCGCTCCCAGTGAAGTTACAAGTCAGGTCTTGGGAGAGAAGCCGCTCACAGCAAAGACACATGTTTCTTTGGTATTTTTCAAGATAAAAAGTTAAATAAATACTTGTATTTTATTTGTTTAGTGGGTGAAAGGCTACGCAGTGTACCTTTAACCTCTTAAGCCCGTGGCTGTATACATATACTCATACTCTGAAGGCTTTAACAGCTTGTAAAATGTCTAAAATGTTCATATTGCTCTCATATGATCTCTGATGTCTATGGGGATACTGTAGATGTGAAAATGTTCAAGAAAATCTCATGGGCATGAGAAACTCAGATCGAAAGGCAGAAAATATGAATTCTGCCTAAAAAGAAACCCACATTACAGCAGGTCAGCAGCTTGTTTACATTGTAAAGAAGCAAATAAACATCAAATATAGTAACTACAGCTCATTATTGACTTTTTACCAACTGTTCATCTCTGTAACAATAAATAATTAAAAAAGTTATTGAGGATTTGATTTAAAATAGTCTAGGCGGAATCCCCTTGTAATAAATAGGGCACAATTTGGCCAAAAAATTCAAATTTGTAATATTTCAATGGAATTAAAAATGTTGGATCCTATTTATATACAGTATTTGGTCATAAAATATTTTTTGTGAACACATTTTTAAAAATAGATTAAAATAAACAAGAATTGTCTCTAAAAGTGGGGACGTTAGGGCTTAAGAGGTTAACCATCTCTTGTGGTACATATTTGCCTATTAGCTCAACATCTCTATACATTGCACCTTAAAAGTAAAAAGCATTTCAAGAAAAGCACATTTTTGTTGTGCGATAGACACCATCAGCATAACGTGAAGCTGAGCGTACATATGCGTTCCGTTGTAAACACTCGCATCCCTCCAAATGTCAACGACACCAGCCCGGAACAAGATATTTTTAGACGCAGCTGGGACGCACTATATGTCAATAGGGAGCCTGTTGTCACGCGCCGAGCGAAAACTTGAACACATAGACAAATGAGTGAGGTGCCGCATGCTCATCGGGCCGTGCATGTCTCATCTGTAGCCCGGCGTTGGCAGAGTAGTCATCTTCATTCCCTTTGTCCTTAGCGCGCTGGGTAATCCGTCAGGCGGCAGACATGTTGGAGAGGTCCGGCCGGTCTACTCAGTCTCAACATTTGAATTGAGAACCACCAGTTTTCAGGTCCCAGTTCCACCGCGGAGCCACAATTGAGAGTGAGTGAGCTGTCCTTGATACATATTACTGTCCCGCTATGATTGAGCTGGTGCCTTTGCCGCCGCAGAATGGGGAGAAAATTGAGCACTTGACTTTGTGGAAAGGGGGTTGAAATCCCTCTACTGCATGTATGCAATTTTTTTTTTTTTCTCTTCCTCCGCGGGTTTTAGCAATGGGACACGCTTCAAGTGCGTTCTTTATGTCGTGCTCAACCATACGTACGGAGGTGATTAGGCTGGTATTTGGAAGTTAGCGCCGAGCCACTTTTGTTGTTTCACTTGGTGAGAAATTACTCATTGAGACCAACTTTATTCAAATTGAATGAGAGGTATAAGGGGTGATTTAGAAGGTGCTCGGTAGCCCATGGGCATTCGACACGTAATGCCACAGTCTAAAATGTGTTTGAATGTGTAAATGTGCCATGGCTTAAATAAACATGCAAATGACTACAGTACACGTACAAGTTCAATGACTTCAGCGTTAAAGCTGGGACGCTGCAGGTGAATAGGGAAAAATAAATAAATTGATTAATAATTTGAATAAGTATCTTGATTTTGGCTTTATATTACATCTGAAGTACCATCAATTTAATCAAAAGTAGCCTCGCATGTCGATCTGAAATATGAATTCTGTATCCAAAATAGTCAAGACTAGGGTGACCAGACGTCCCAGTTTACCCGGGACAGTCCTAGTTTTGAGTCCTCTGTCCCATGTCCCCATGCATTCCTCTGAAACCATTCATTTGTCCCTGTTTTAAATAGGATCTGTCCCAAGTGTCCCAGTTTATGATCCACTAAGTAACACATTTGCTTGAAAATGTATGTCTTTGGGCCATGTAAATGTCCATTACAAAGTAGAAACCAATTAAAAATATCACGTTTATCATGTCATTGCTGATTGGTGCATGGTGTAAGACATTAATAAGCAGTTTTACCATTTTGCGTGGGAAAAAACAGTCAAATGGCTGCCTGCAACTAAATCCCAAAGTGTCCCAGTTTTTTAGTCAGAAAATCTGGTCACCCTATAGTCTAGACATAGCAACATACTACGGACCCACATGCTCAAAGAGTAGAACCCATGACCTTCATGCTGTAGTCCGCGATTGTCAGTGATTAATTGATTTGAACAAGATTTCATACCTCAATGTGCCTCACAGCAAGACAGTCCCATGGGTTTGATTCCCGGACAGGTGCGGACTCTCTTTGGGGTTTTGTCTTTCCCCGGTGCTTTGGTTTCTCCGAACACTAAAACATCAGGGCAGACAGAACTCACAACTCTGTCTGCCCTGACGAAGACCTAGAACAGGTCGAAGCGCGCTGGCGATATGTCCCGGTAAAATAAAGGATTTTTAAGTCAGTAGTGCCTCGGACCCCTTCTCTTTTTTTTGAAATTCTAGAGTTATTTTCTCTTGCGCGTGGATCCAGAAAGAGCACCTGACTTCGTGACAATTCCCAGCCCTAGCAGCACTCACCACCCTCTCTCATAGACTGAAACATGTATGTTTCTCTGTAGCCCAGGACTCCCTTAGCCTGGCACGCCAGCCTGGCTTCCTCCATGTATTACAAACCTGGGAAGACAGTCTGTGAGTCCGCGGTTTGAACGGACCCCCAGTCAAATCTGGATGGACCAATCACACAGTGCAGGAGGCGGGAGTTTGTTACACATCATTTTTTCCCATAATGCGCCCGGTCCCGAACCATAACAATAAAGATGGCGGCCACAACGGAGCAAAGTTTTACCACTGGCTTATCATTTTAAATGTGCTGAAGGCTTTTCTGTTTAACCCCTTAAACCCCAGTGCCAAATTTGGGTCCTGTAGGGTATACGAGGTTAAACTCCTGGGAGGGCTGAATTTGAGCACCCCTGGGTTAGATAATGTTCTGGGTCTTTATTTGCACAGGAGTCGGTGAAGTGGAGGCAGGGATCTCTCAATCTTTCAGAAAAATCTGTCAGTTGCCCCAAAAATGATCAACATTGCCGACTTTACGTTTCTTTAGATGGACCTGAGTTTTTATGTTTTCAAATCACAATTGAATCGTCAAATTTTTGGTATTTGATGGTGCTTTTGTCAACTATTTTGGGCCCACTGCGCCTTGTGTGTCCAATTTGGGTCCTGTGGGGTATAAGAGGTTAAAAAAAGACGTCTTCACTGTGCATTTACGTCACATCTGTGTTTCTCTGATTGGTTTCCTCTGGGCCTGTTAGTCCCGCCTCGAGTCTGGTTTGAACTGCTGCTCTTCCCAGGTATGTAATACATGGAGGAAGCCAGGCCGGTGTGCCAGGCTAGGACTCCCTTGGAAAATCTGAATCTCAATGCCTGGAAAAATAAAAGTATATGTTTCATTTTTCACACAAAAAAAGTGTACCATCAACAGCTAGACCCTCAAGGTATAGAGAAGTCCAGATCTGCTCATGAAAAGTTGCCCATCTAGCATTGAAAGATGGGTCAAAAGTCGAGAACTCATTTCCTTACAGAGACAATAAAGTGCACCATAGATACAAACAGCAACAAGTCATACTAGGGGCGTGGCCTAGCGAGGGGGAAGGACGCTTTTCGATGTTTCACTATCAGCATATTTTTTTCACAAAAATTAAGTTGAGTTAAAATTCGGTCCCTATCCTATGAATGTTGTGACACATTTTCACATTCAAAGACATTGCAGATGCTGTGTGTCTCATCTGGAGAGCTATATATGTGGGATGTTTCAATGTCAGAAATTGGGGATTTTGATGAATTTTGATGAAATGTTATCACTGATTCGCGTGTAATGACAATGTTTTATCATTCTTTTATTGAATCCATTTCATCTTTTTGCTTCTTTTTGTGGTTTTGGAAGTGCAGCCTCAGGTGAGCCTGGAGTCGCTCTCCACCTATCAGCTGCAGAGACCGAGCGCCAGCAACATGCGAGATCCTTTGTACCCCTTAAACTTCCATTGCACTTCCAGTATCTGCCATCGGGACAGAGACTGGTGGTTCCAAAATGTAGAACAAAGAGGTACAGGGACAGTTTTATCTCAGAAACATGACTTGGATTTGGCACTTGTCCTATTCATGTCCTATTCATGTCCTATTCGCGTCCTATTCATTTACATTGCACTTTAGCTCCAAAAGGACAATCACAACATGGCCGCCAGAGCTTACCATTCGTTCCAATGTATTACTATGGCCATGTCCTATCTAGAGTTTTATTAAAGATCTTTGCGCTAGTGTGTAGCATTAAGCGAATGTTAGCATGATGGTTAGCATCCTCTGTTATTTATGTATACGATTTGGTATCTTGAACCACATTGTTCTTTTCCATGTCTCTGTGTCTTGATTTGGTAGAAAATAATTCAGTATTTGTTATAGCATCTGTGTAGGTTCTCAGTTGTACAGGAGTTGTCCATCGTAGGCAAAAATCTTCAGTCTTCATCTGTACTCTGTAGTTTAGAGTGTAGGAAATTTCTCTCATCTTCATCCAAAAAGCTTTGTCAGCAAATGAGTAGAATTGACACGCTTGTGGGTCTCTTAAGGAGAAACCAGTAGGAGGAGTTAACCTCTAAGCCCCACCTCTCTTGGTACTCATGGTGCGTTCCATTTGTGGGAGGTTCTAACTGGAACGCCCCCCGATGTCGTATTTCCCACTGGGAAAGTCGTACGATTCTCTCAAGCCCCGATTTGGCCACCGCCAGCGTGAACCGTCAGTAGAAGCTCTTGAAATATCAATTTACTAGCACTACAGACTATTTCTGCGGCACTATATGAGCCACAAACATTGTACGATGACTCTATGTGAAAACCCTGCTGTAGTGAAATTTGCATTGTGCATGTGTTACGCTTAAACTACAACAGACACTGTGCTAACAAATGCTAAAAACAGTAGCCCTCATTGTTGGAGCAGCCATCTTTTCTTCCGACTTTGTAACTGGAACGTCCTCAACTGGGATGTGACGTCATTCCGAGCTACGACTTCCGAGGTAAATGGAACGCACCATAAAGGTTGGAAAAACATCTTGGCCTATTCACACCTAATTAGTGCTCGTTACCTTCCTATTGACTCCCCGTAGGCTTTGTTCTGAGGCTGTTGACACCTCTCTATGGCCCAGCTTCACTAGCATGACATAGGTATGGTTTCTGTCTAAGGATGTTGATGTAGACCGGGGCTAAATTAAACCAACGGCCTCCATCGCGGCTCATGGATGGATTCACTGCTCTGTTGAAGCAGTTGTGGAGCAGTGAAAGAGTAGGTATTTTCTCTTGTTCCTCCCCCCTTCATTGCATCTTCGAACGTTCCCAAAGACGCCCGTATCCACATTATCTCATGCTTCTTTAAATGCTCTGTAAACCCAGAGGAGAAAATGTGTCATGTGTCGTGCCCATGACTGAAAAGGGTTGAACAGTGTCATAGATCAAGGCTTTTCTATCAACAAATCCCACCATTTCACACGAGGTGACCTTACTGTGTGTAAGTTAAGAGAGCATCATATCGCTGATGACTAAATCAATAGAGATTTGACACAGGGCTGCGGGAACATGCCTGCCCTCTGTACACGCGTATACGGTTCCTCCCCGCCTGGGTCCGCTCTCACCTGGGTTTGTATCGGCGGAGTATTCATCACCGCGGCACTCTCTTGTCAGTCGCTGGAGATGGGCCTTTAGCCATGCTCTGCTAGAGGAGCCCCGATTATGATGCATGTCGATCATCGCGGCAAATATTGACATGGAAAGTGCAGTGGAACAACCCCACGGCTCATAGCTCCGTGCTCCCCGTACGGCCTGCTTTACTCGGCGTGACAACACATCCGCTCGCAACATAAAACTCACGGCGTGGGGCGTCGAACAGACACGGCGACAGACAGGGAGAGGGAAATTCCTTCGCCTGGTCAGATGCTGGGAACGTTCTTCGGGTTCTAGCCAGGATTACAGGTAGGGCTCGGTATTCACTTGTGTCAGTACCACGCGGTGAGAAGAAAATGTTGGATTTTGAAGCTTAATTAAAGGGGCACTATGTAGCTTTTTAAGTGGAAAATAAAATCCTCGTGCATATTTGACCTTTTAGTGACCCAGTGGCTGTGTGGATGCAGCATGGCACCTTTACTTTCTATCACAGAGGCTTCTGTGACGTTCCAGGAACAATTGTTTTTAGGGTTTCGTACTAGAAACTTACCAGAAACCCCTTAGAATTGAATCTGGAGCGTCATACAGGCATACAAGCAAACAGTATACCTAAATATATTTTTTTTACATGAAAAGTTACATAGTGCACTAAATAAGGAACATACGTTTTTCAATTTTACCTCAAAAGTGTTGCAAATCAGTTAATTTTTCAACCATTATTTGTACAATTTCTTAAATACAGTGGGTTGCATAAATATCTGTACCCCTTCAACTTTTTGACCCCACTTTTCAGTTTTTTATTCATAAAAAAAGTTCCAAATCATGTATAAATTTCATTTCATCATTGAGTGTCCCATAGTGTGTGTCATTCACATGTATTTCAGTTGAATACATGTATGTTTATGGCCCTAGTTTGGCAAAATGTCAAAAAGTTGAAGGGAGTGCAGATATTTATGCAACCCACTGTAAACAGGTTTGGGACTATTTTCAGAGCATGAATATGGCAGTGACGATGCAAGATTTGGTTCAAATGGTATGAACTTTGGGAAACAAAGAAACTTTTTGTGACCCAGTGGCTTTATGGATGGTTAGCCTTTACTTTGCATCTATGATGCTCCAGGATCTATTCTTTAGGCTGACTGATAGGTCTTCACTGCGTTTCCATGGAGGGTGCTGTCAGTAGAAAAAACCTAAACCTAGTATGTGCCAGATTGATAATGTGTAGCACTCTGATTTGAGTTCTACACATTAGTCTGGGATGGCTGTCGTTCAATCCGCTCGTGAAAGGGAGGGACGGTTTCAGCAATACTTCAAGATAACTGGATGAAATGGCCGTTAGTACAAACGTCTCTTTGCTTCTTTTCAAAGCAGAAATAGTCGGCATTTCAGCTAAAACAGAGTGAATTGTGGCACCAGAAAGTAAGTCCTGAGATGTAGCCATGTTTGTTATTCTTCGGCAGGACCCCAATGCAGCACGTCATTGGTCCCGCAAATAGCTGAGTCGAGCCGAACGTTAGTGATTGAACTCTTTCAAGATGCATTTTCCAGAGTTTGTGAAATCACAAATCTCGCGGGAATACATCTTGCAGCGCAAGGTTAGAGAAAACCTTCCAGACACCAAAAAGATCCTGTAGCATCAGGATCATAGATGCCACTGTGATGAAAAAGCACCATGCTAACCACCCATACAGCCACTGGGTCACTAAATGGTCAAATATGCACTAATATTGAGCTTATATGTTTTTTTTAAATAAAATGTTCCACAATGCACTTTTTAATTACACGTCAAAGAGTCAAAATCAGTGATCAGAAGTGAACCTTTAAATCTAAAAGTCCATGTCTCAGTAATTATGTTCTTGAATGATATGATATATGATAATTGATATGTTGAATACCATGAGTTGTCTGAGTGAGTCTTTCATGAACGGCTCTAACTAAAGAGACATTAATCCCATCACTACTGTGTTGCTCTGCCCAGTTATAAAAGACCATATATAATGATATAATGATATATAACATTAAAAAATCCATCATGGCAGCTAGTAATAGGTTGCGTTCACATTACAGAATTCTATTTCATGCGCTGACAGAGAAGACTTTGAACTTAGTGACAGTTTTTGTTTCACGTGGATTGACCCTGGCATTACAGCGATACACCAAGACTAGAAATCTGCATTTTGACAGTTACTATAGTTACCAACACAGAATTTACAGCTGCCCTCCACCTCGCTTTAAAACGATAGCCCCTTCAGAATGCTGTGTCGCCGCATGAACGCAATCGTTTCCGGCTGGAATGAAAGGCGAGATGTTTAGCACCTGCAGCCTGGTCTCACTTACTGATCCTTACACACCTTTATCACATTTCTATCGCTTTCCAATCCGACTGTACTTTATAACATAACACGCCTCGCAGTTGTACGTTTAGGAGGCCCACGGGAAGTTGTCCCGAACAAACCATCCCGATCAATTGTTTCTTATTAGCCCAGTGGAGTGAGACCACGGCTTCCTCCATCGCGGTCCGCCGAGGTTGCGCCGGTGTGTGTTTGCCTTGGCGAGCTCATTGGTTAGCGTTGTTTATTTACTTAAGGCAGGAAGAAGAGGCTATTTCCCCCGCTGCCACGCTGTTCTAATAGTGCGTCTTAACCACCTCACTGGCTCCTGTCTGGTCCGCACCTCTGCTCCCCACGTGTCCCTAGGAAACAATCATGATGAAACAGTGTTTGCTTTCACCGAGGAGAGTGTTCTGTCAAATAGGACACAGGGAAAAGCAGAATGGGGGGGGGTGTAGTAGGGTGTAGGGGGGAGGTGCTAATGACAGGTGTGTCTGTAAATTCTTCATCCTACACACAGAGTGCTCGGCGAAGTGCCCACTCGACCGTGACTCTACAACTAATCCTGTTTGTAAGTTATTATTTATCTTGGGCAAACTTTGTCAAACTCAGGCTTTGATTTCTCCCCTCGAGTTCCCTCTCGTGGGCCGCTCCCGCACATGCTCCCCACATAATTTATGACTGCCTCTGGTCCTGATGACAGATTATTAAAAGTAGAATTAGTTTTTTGCTGGGGATTTTTCCTTTGGGAATTGGGAAGGCAGGGCTCTGAGAGGAAGGTCTCTGACGAGGTCTCCATTACTAATAGAGGCGGCTTTTTTTCGCCTTCCCGTGTGATGGCGAGGCGAGAAGACTAATGATTTGAATTTACTGTGGCACTTGTCACGTGGTGTGGAAGCCGGCGTGGAGGAGAGGTTAAGTTCTTCCCTGTGGAGAGGTTTATTGGATTGTTTAGCAGCAGAAGGATAATGTTTTTGTCATAGACTGCTGCTGCCTCTGCTGCTGGGCTGGAGGGCGGTTGTGCTACTGCACTGTGTACATGAGTGAAGACAGGCACATGTATCTTTTATGTGAATGTGTGGGAGATAAGAGGAGAGCTTTCTCTTATGAAGTGTCTGCACTTGATAAAAGCTGAGGACAGAGCTGCAGATATTCGCTGCTAACGACTGATACAAACAACTTGTGTTGGTGAAGTTTGTGCCAGCTCGTCCTCCTTATCAGCAGTAACTCCACTGCAGCTCAGGCGTTTGCTGACACACAAAGAGGCTGCAGCTTTCACCTGATGGCCGTTTGGAGCCTGTTCCCCAGCGTGTGTCTGCAGCCTGGGAAGCAGAGGGGAGTCTCAGCACAGCTGAGAGGCTCGGCTTAATCTTATGCATCATTAAGCACTCAGCGGCACGCCGCAGCTCCTCATATACATCATCCACGCTTAATAAACATAATGATGACATAAGATGTAATTCCAGATGAATTTTCATTTTATAGGGAAATGGAGAATTCCTGTAGAAAGGAGGGGAGAAAGAAAAGAGCTACGAAAGAGGAGAGAAAAAGTAAATTATCGGGGAAGTACAGAATAAATGATGTTTTTGCTCTCCAAGATGGATTGTGGGGTTGTGAGGGCAGTAGAAGTGGGAGAGTCGTGTGGAGGGAGGGTCTGGAAGGTGAGGGGCACAGGGCCACTGTGGTGGTGGCCCCTGAGTGGAGGGGGGCACGGGGGACAGGGGCGCAGAGGGAGAGAGAGAAAAATGTTGGTCATTCCAAGTGTTTTAATCGCAGCGCTTGATGGACAGGCTGAGAGGACCTAAGGTGCGGCCATCCATCATAGAGCGGCTAGAACAGAGGAGAGAGGTCTCCAGTTTCACAGGGGGCTCGCAGGCTTTGGGGGAAATGGGATTCTGATGAAAGTGTGAGAGAAAGACTGCACTACACAGTAAAGGCCAATGAGGGCAAGAGAGCTGAGATTAGCCGCACAGTTCTACATCATGCTGGGAATGAGATTGTAGTGTTCATCCTAATAACCGCTGCTGCCATTGTTTCAAATGAGACCTTGAACCGAGGGACAGAGTCAGATCCTTCCATTCACTTACAGTGTTCCTAACATTAGTCATTCAGGTCAGCGACATGGGCTTCATCACAGGATCAGATTTTTGAATGGCTCTTTACGTGAATATCCTTTGGGGGAAAAACAAATCTTTTTCTGATGTAGTTTAAAAGTCTCTAAAACTAAATTTGCAGCATTAGGCTAATACGTACTAATACGTACAGTATATGTAGAACATGACTATGGGCCCTGTAGGTATTGCTCATGTCGCATTCAATGTTTTATAATGCTATTTTCATACTTTGACCTGAAAACAATACATGATCTAAGTGTAATTATTGCACTATTATGAGTGTAATTATTGCACTGATTCAACTATATATGGGAAATTGTAACAGTCTTGTACTTAACAATAGTTTGAAGGTTTGTTCAGAGGAATTTTTCAAGAGTTAATTCCTAGTACCGTTTGTTTTTCTTCTATATAAGTGATGTCTTATTCATTAACCTTATAAGTAACTAAGACAAGATGAACACTATTCACACACAAAACTCACCTGATTTATTGAGTTTTAAACCCCAAAAAACAAGGCAAAATTAGAATTTTTACATATTTATGCACTAATAGCTATATTAGTATAGTTAGATATTAATTATATCCAAAAATCCCCTCTGAACATGTTGCTCTAAAGTTTACATACCCTTGTAATCTTTTGGCCATTTTTCATAGAATATGAATGATAACACAAAAATCTTTTTCCACTCTGGTTAGTGGTTGTGCAAAACCATTTATTGTCAAAGAACTGAGTTTACTCTTTTGAAATCATAATGAAACAGAAACTACTCAAATGTCCCTGATCTAACGTTTACATGACCTTCAACAACTGCCAGGAAAACTGTTCAGGAGCAAAGAAAAACTCACTTCAGCTGAAAATTGGACTCTTGTTTGTTTCAAAATGCTTAATATGTTAACTTTTTGATCAGGGACATTTGGCTAGTTTCTAGTTGAAAAGCGTAAACAGTTTTTTTAGGCAATAAATATCTTCACGCCACTAACCATGAGTGAAATGAAGGTTTGTGTGTTATTCATATTCTATGAAATGCATAAGTTTACATCCCCTGTACACATTTGAGCACAACTGTAAAAACAAAACAAAACCATCAGGTTAAACCTGGCTCAGATTTTGCCTTATTTTATACAAAAACATACTTTGACAGAAAACTTGCAATACATTTTCCCTCATATTTATGTCAGTAATTTACATCAAATCTTTCAAATTGATATCACTAATTTAAACATTTCTCCCTATTCACCTGGAGTGTCTCGCCTAAATGCATAACACTATAGATTCGGCAGCAGTCATCATGATAACAGTACAACGCTGTTTTTCTCCCATGTTATTTGTGGAGGGCAGCCATGTTGTTAATGACTTACTCACTGCTGGGGCATGCAGACGGGTCCAGCTCTGTGCACTGTCTCTGAACTCAGCCTACAGACTGGTCCGGCTGATGTGAGGGTCTGGACAGGCAGGACCACAGCAGCAGCAGCAGCAGCAGCAGCAGCAGCCTGGAAGAGTCAACACAAGGGAGGCAACACGATGAGCCCTCTAACACGCTCTCCAACTCATCATGTCTGCTACATTCCAAGCAGAGCAAATCACGCGACCTCCTTATCGGGGATGGATGAGATAAAAACTTCAAAACTACAAATCACGACAGCAGTGCAATGGCTAAAAATAAAGCCATGTGGGTTTTACCGCAGAAAAACTGGATAAATGCCCTTCAATGCTAACGGACGGATAGCAAGACGGCAACTCTGGTTTACTTTTCAGGATTTGTTAGCCTGCTCAATGTATTATCCCTATAGCCGTTAGCATCATGGTAATTTATGAACTGGTTTTCAGCTGCTGTCAACCACCAACCTCATTTGTGTGATGTCAAAGCCTCTTTAGAGTGTGAGAGGGAACAGACCTTTTAAAATGTTGCTTAAGATTAGAAATAGCGTGTAAAAGTGGCATCTGAGCTAAATGCTAAATCATTTCGGTTACGTTTTCTGCTTTTTTGAAGGTCGGATACACGTCCAATGGCCATTAAACCTCCTCTTATGTGTTAATGATAGAGAAATTACAGAAATGATATAAATGTAATGAAAGAGACATGCCATACGTCATACTTTAAGATGGGGACTAGCTTCACCATTCATTTGAATTGGGAGAGGGTGTTTGATTACGCAGAGTCTGGGAAGTTTAAGCTAGCTTGGCCTACGTAGCTATTTAGTGAAACAGGCTTGGATAGCTTTCTATGGGTTTCACTAACTGAATTGGCACATTTTGGCAAAGTAAGAGTAATTTAAAAATGTATTTGCTCGAAACAACCATATAGAAATCTTAGAAATACCGTTAGCTATCTGACGCCAAGCTAGTTTAACTTTTTTTGATAGGATAAGACAAGCCTGGTCGCAGGACGATTGTATCCCAAGTCAAAAGATGGACAACGGATGAAAATTAGCTACTGTGCTAACTTGGGCGGCGCAGCGGTTAGCGCTTGTGCTTCACAGTAACAAGCTTATTATTATTATTATTATTATTATTATTATTACTACTATACTATATTTATATCGATGCTCTCTGCTGACATGTTTAAATAATATGCATTGTCCCAATTCAAATAAATAAATAAATGTAGGGCAGAGCCTCCCTCAGGTGTCCCAAAGTCAAAGACTCAACTAACGTCTTGTAACTCATATAGATCAAAAAGGGAGGGGGTCTGGGAGTCCCTCACATGTGACATTTCGGAAATGGCAGTGTCAGTTTTTTTTTTTCATTACTTTTAACAACTTTGTTTAGATCCCTGTTCGGTGTAATTCTATTTCTCATAATCTTCTGGGGGCCAGTGGACCAGACGTTGCCAACTCCAGGTCGAGTGGATACAGGTTGGAGTCCCATCTCCGACAATTTGCTGGATGTCACTCCCTGCTCTTCACCCCGTTTCACTCTCTTATCCAATGATTATGGACCAAAAAAGAACATTTTTAAAAAGCCATTACTTATTTATTTTTCATCTTTAAGCTAGCATAGCCGATCATTTTCAAATAGTACAGTGTGCAAAGATACAATGTAATCAGCGCCGCCGCTTCCTATACACTGGTAACGCGCTGTGGGTGGGCCACCAAGTGCTCCGAGGGCACCACATTGATGACTGACTGAATGACTTTGCACAGTATTTGCACTGGTTTTAAATGTGTAATACAATTGACAAAACAGCCTTTTAATTCAATGAGAACGACGAGGAAGAGTTACAGAAGTTTGTGTCAAAGCGGCCAATGATTAACACACGGAGCTTTGAGTGATGTCCGTGCGGCACGTTTCCCCGTTCATACAACAGACATAAGTTCATTAGAAAACACAAGTTCAGACTCTGGAGCCTGTGTAGTGTTCTCTGAAGCCTGTGTAGTGTTCTCTGAAGCCTGTGTAGTGTTCTCTGAAGCCTGTGGTGTTCTCTGAAGCCTGTGTAGTGTTCTCTGAAGCCTGTGTAGTGTTCTCTGAAGCCTGTGTAGTGTTCTCTGAAGCCTG
>OMNZ01106825.1:0-13463 GCA_900303255.1 Lesueurigobius sanzi | reverse complement strand
AAAAGTATTTTATTTTCCAAGTGACCTCTCTGTGATGAACTGGTTTAGTCCTGGTTTAGACCTGGATTAGACCGGGTTTAGTCCTGGTTTAGACCTGGTTTAGACCTGGTTTAGTCCTGGTTTAGTCCTGGTTTAGACCTGGTTTAGTCCTGGTTTAGTCCTGGTTTAGACCTGGTTTAGTCCTGGTTCAGTCCTGGTTTAGTCCTGGTTTAAACCTGGTTTTGTCTTGGTTTAGTCCTGATTTAGATCTGGTTTAGAGCTGGTTTAGTCCTGGTTTAATCTTGGTTTAGTCCTGGTTTAGTCCTGATTTAGTCCTGGTTTAGATCTGGTTTAGTCCTGGTTTAAACCTGGTTTTGTCTTGGTTTAGTCCTGGTTTAGTCCTGATTTAGATCTGGTTTAGATCTGGTTTAGTCCTGGTTTAGACCTGGTTTAGAGCTGGTTTAGTCCTGGTTTAATCTTGGTTTAAACCTGGTTTTGTCTTGGTTTAGTCCTGGTTTAATCCTGATTTAGATCTGGTTTAGACCTGGTTTAGTCCTGGTTTAGAGCTGGTTTAGTCCTGGTTTAGTCCTGGTTTAGAGCTGGTTTAGTCCTGGTTTAGTCCTGGTTTAGACCTGGTTTAGAGCCTGGTTTAGTCCTGTTTAGTCCTGGTTTAGAGCTGGTTTAGTCCTGGTTTAATCCTGGTTTAGACCTGGTTTAGAGCTAGTTTAGTCCTGTTCAGTCCTGGTTTAGAATTGGTTTAGTCCTGGTTTAGACTAGTTTAGTCCTGATTTTATGGTTTACTCGTTTGACATCTCTGTAATGTTCCCCCTATTTACCTGCAGTGTTTTAGTAGAAAGAGAAGGCATACTCATGGAACCAAGCACGGCCACTGACACAGACCTCTCGCGGACTTGACTCTCCCTCATCCCTCCTCGCGCTCCATCTCTGTGCACTCCACTTTTTCACTTCTCTGCACTGACACGTTAGTCAAATCTGCCCATTATGCGCTCGGCTGGCCATGCGTCGCTTTTTATATCTGGCATAAAGCGGCCAATGACACTGAAAAGAGGGAGCGCACTGGAGACGACGGCAGACAAAGTAGCGGGTTAGTCTTCAGATGATTTTAAGACGTCAGAAACCTCACAAGAACGGATCGGCCCATGAGATGTCACGCATTTTGTTTTCGCTATTGCTTCCTGTACGGAGGGGCAGGCGCGGAGCTTGTTACAATAATTATACACTTTGTCGCGCGGACTGTCATTTGGCATGAAAGCCAGGAGTGTGTGTTTCAACCAGGGACAGGATTTTGTAATGGCCAGGCAGCTATAAATAAACTAATGACAGTGTACTGACCATATGTGCAACATTGGCAATAGGATGTGTTGGCACGGAGAGCGGCGCATAAACCTCGGCCTATAAAAGTTTCATCACCACGTGGACTTTTATATGACAATACGGCTGCAGTTACATGGGCAATTTAGATTTAGTATGATGTCATAAAAACAGATAGGAGTCAATGTCTGGGACTATAGTTTTAGACACTTTTCAGGGTGTATCGGTGTGAAAAAGTGGTTGATCAGAGGAAAGGGTTTGGGCCAGTTTGCTTTCCTAACATAAAGTATGTAGTTGTGGACAACAGTTATACCCTGGCACAGTGTCAGGGTGTGTAAACGTATGCATTTTATAGAATATGAAAACCTCACAAAAACCTCAGGGATCAGGGACATTTGAGTAGTTTCTGTTTCATTATGATTTCAAAAGAGTAAAGTCAGTTCTTTGACAATAAATGGCTTCGCACAACCACTGACCATGAATGGAAAAAAATACTTTTGTGTTATATGTCATTCATATTCTAGGCAAGAAGGGAAAACTGGCAAGTGTATGTAAACTTATAACCACAACTATACATACTATCACCTTTCTCCATAGAACTATATGGGATAGTGTAACTTTAATGACCATTTTCTCAAAATGCATTTTTCTCACATTGTTGCGACAACATCTCAAAAGGTGCCCACAGACTAGAGGATTTTAAATCTTTTGAGACAAAAAATCTGTGCACAGACCACACACACTTAAGGACAGACATGAGGACACACATACACACACATGAGGAGTCCCACCACAGATCATGCCATGAGAGAAAGTTTTTATTGAGCCACTCCTCCTAAGACTAAAAATCTGTCTAAAAATCCTGTAGTGTGTGTCCAGCTTTAGTAGCTCCTGCGCACTGAACAACAATATTTTGGAGTTTACTCAGTTGGATTTTTCAATATTCAACTCCTAGTCTGATTTATTTAGCTGTGAACACAAAAAAATAAGGCCATTTTTTATTATTATTCATGAATATATGCAGTATGTATAATATAATAATATCTTGAATCAAGTTCAAATTATCTTCTATCAAGAAAAATAACGTATACGTTTTTGCAGTGTCGTGATGTAAACAGGACTTAAAGGGGCTATACCTGATTTTGAACCTTTTTAGTCATTATGTGACGGAATGGGTATTTTTACCGTTGCGGCCGTCCTTTGGAGTCAATATGTGACGAAAAAGGTAAACCCCTTTTCGTCACATATTCACTATTTGGGTTGACCATACACAACATCAACAAATCATAATACAATGAAGACTTCACGCATAAGGCTTATTTTTTTTTAAGTTGCTACTTTTACAACATACTTTTATTGGGCAAAAATAATATTGCACTACAAAAATTAAAAAATGTCAGGTATAGTGCCTTTAAAACATGCAAGTTATTCAAATGCCCAATTAAGAGGCAAGACGCAGGCGAATGGGGAAAAAAAAATCAAGAATGAAAAATGTAATTTAATTTAGTTGAAATACTAATATAATAGTATTTTTTCAAAATAATAATTTAGTTGAAATTATTTTTTTTTCAGAAGGGATTTTGAATATCAGGATCAGGTTCAGTTATTATTCCAAAAAACCTGTAAAAAAATAAAACTTTGGCTTGTTTTTGGGGGTTCAAAATTCTGGACTGGAAAGACTGAATATTCTGGTGTCTGTTGGTGCTACTGAAGTGGTTATGTACTTGCAAGAGCGCAAGAAAAAGCATTTTGAGAAAAAGGGCCTCAAAGGACAAGATCGTGACTACAAGCGGCCAAAATGAGTTTCCTCCGCAGGGTGGCTGGGCGCACCCTTAGAGATAGGGTGGGGAGCTCAGTCACCCGGGAGGAGCTCGGAACAGAGCCGCTACTCCTCCACGTCGAAAGGAGCCAGCTGAGGTGGTTAGGGCATCTGTTTCGGATGCCTCCTGGTCGCCTCCCTCGAGAGGTGTTCCAGGCTCGTCCCAATGGGAGGAGGCCCCGGGGAAGACCCAGGACACGCTGGAAAGACCAGGTCTTTAGGTTGGCCTGGGAACGCCCAGGAAGAGCTGGAGGAGGTGTGCGTGGATCAGGAAGTCTGGGCATCTCTGCTCAGACTGTTGCCTCCGTGACCCGGCCCCGGATAAAGCGGAAGAAAATGGACGGATGGATAGGCCTCAAAGTTCCAAATTTCTATATAAATCTACGGAGAAACATTTGATCAATGCAATAATTATTCATCTTATTGTGAAGATGTATTTTACTTCATTATTTTATTTGATTCCAGGTGACTTTTGCCTGCAGTGTCTAAAAAGCTGCATTGCTTATCTCCTTAAATCCAGTTGAAATGCTCTCCCTGTGATGTCCTTCTCCTGTGATTCTGGCCACTACCAAACAGCATCAGGAAACCGGGTCCGCTTTGGCCGCCAGCCGGGCCGTCGCCATAGGGACCCCATTCAAAGACCCTCCGGCTGGACCTTTTGAGAGAGGAGAGAGGGAGGCGAGAGAGGGGGTGCCAAGATGAGTGGACACTGCAAGAGGGGATTTACCGCTCCGACTCTCCCTCAGCCACCGCGGCGTTCCTTAATCCTTAATCAAAGACTTTGCTCTGGAGCGGCAGCATAAAATATGTAATCTTTAAAGTAATGGCACTTTCAAAGTCAAGAAGTACTTTGATATCCCCAATAACAATGTATGAGTCCTTAAGTTGAATAGGGAAAAATAAATAAATGGGTTTGATTTGAGTTTGAAACTTTTGCTGCATATTACTGACATGAAGTATGAGAACAAATATGCAAGTTTTCCATCATTTTATGTTTTCTTATAAACATAGGGCATGTTATGTGTAAAAATGGCCCAAACTGCCTATATTTTCAGTGACAAAATTTAAATGAATCCAGATTTATTTTGTGGATGTGTTCAGAGATCCCCTCTGGATATCTTGGTTGGGTTTTGAATGAACAAGTTATTTGTGGAAGAAACCTTTGAATAAAGTAATTGTGAATAAAATGTCAAATTTCGCAGTGTTTTTTTGAGGTCCAAAACTCAATAAATCGGGCTAGCTGATTACGAATAATGAACGAGAGCGCGAGTAAACTAAATTAGCAGTTGTGGCCAAAACTCATTCCTAACTTTCATGATACATTTCTAACATCCAATTTTCAACATTTTGCGACTTGCAGGGTCACTTTTTTGGATCACAGTCACCAAAATGCAAGAAACTAGGAGGTAAGCTCATGAAATTGACACAAGTTTTATATTTAGATGCACTGTATTATTATTTTTTACAATATAGGACAAAACAAATTTCACTCCACTATTAGGAAAAAAGAAATCAGCTATAGTGCCTAGCAAAGAGCAAAGAGAGCAAACCCAAGATTGAAAAAATATAGATTGGCCTGCAGTGTCTCCCCTTAACAGTCAAAACATCACAAATTGACATTAATATTCTGAATTTGAGTCATTAAAAGTTTAAAACTAATCTAGATGTGAATGCCCAGAGTTTCCGAGGAGGAAGGAGGGGAGTGACCCGATCAAAAAGCAGAGATGATTTGTCATTATTCGTAAAATCATGCAAGGAATAGGGACACCCCGCAACTGAATTCAACCCCAATGGCATACATACAGCGGGGCATGTAGGTACACCTCAACTATGAGAGACAAAATGAGAAAAATCCAGAAAATCACATTGTCTGATTTTTAAAGAATTTATTTGCAAATTATGGTGGAAAATGTGTGTTTTTTCTCATTTTGTCTCTCATATTTGAGGTGTACCTATGATGGAAATAACAGGCCTCTCTCATCTTTTTAAGTGGGAGAACTTGCACAATTGGAGGCTGACTAAATACTTTTTTGCCCCACTGTACATTGCAAAAACTCATCTGAAAGTGACACTTTCTTAAACTTTGGATATTTGACCTTGATTTTGAGAAGGCAAGCGAAATGATCTGCCAATGGAGTGAAGATTTTATGCATTAAGAAGAACATTAAGATGGCATTTCTTATTGCACAGGCAGTATA
Source organism: Lesueurigobius sanzi (assembly GCA_900303255.1). Lineage (NCBI taxonomy): Eukaryota > Metazoa > Chordata > Actinopteri > Gobiiformes > Gobiidae > Lesueurigobius > Lesueurigobius sanzi. Next base: position 8,135 of record OMNZ01106825.1, on the reverse strand, counting down.
CCTGATTCCTGAGTCCATTCCACTTTTTACGGTCACTGCCACCGAAATCCTAGAAAACTAACCTGGAAAACCATGAAACTGACAATAATCCAGTATATTTAGATCCATTGAATTATTTCCACAAACTTTATTCCACTACTAGGAAAAAATATACATACAGTGCCTTTAATCTAACCTCATTTTACTTTGGCTTTTTTTTTTTTTTTAACTCAAAAAACTCAACACAAGGCCAAATATTCTTAATTCCAGCCATTTTAACTCAACTTCAAGAGCTACTACTGTACCCACTGCCGCGACGGTGAAAACAAAATGCTTACTCTTATTCATTCTTGTTCATACCAATCCTCTTGAGACTCTATAGATTTCCAAGTAAATTCAATTCCAAACACTTACGAGAGAAAAAATGTGTTCTCAGATACGGAGCGCCCCTCGTCCCCCATCCCCGTGCGTATATATACCTACACCTCTATCGTTTTCGCCGATCTCCGACTCTCTCCTCACAAAAGAATTCAAAGTGCTCTTAATGGCTTGCATGTGTCTCGATTAAGAGGCTGGCATTGCGCTAACATTTTAATGGCCCTGGTGCGCTCTTGATTCGCTGCCGGGCGAGCTTATGTGGTGGGGATTTGGGGTAGAGATCGTTAATTGGCAGGCTATGGCAGGAATGTGGTTAGTCAAACGGGTAAGAATGCACCGCGGCAGTCGCTCCCCTTCACAGACGGAGAACCGTATGGGAGCGCAAATCCAGCAAATGCCCCCATAGCACGACGGCAATGGGGGAGCGGGGTTGAACGAGGCAGGAGTTCCCAAAGTTTTGAGGCCGCGACCATGAGCACACAAACGACCCGGGACCCCCACTGTAAACATTGAAAATTGGGTTTGAATAGCTTTATTTAAAGGTGCTATATGTGATTTTTACCATCAGGGCCGTGCTTCAGAGTCAAAATGTGACGAAAAGGTAAACCCCTTTCAGTCACATATTGACTATTTGGGTTGACCACAACATCATAATACAATGATGACTTCATGCATCGTGCCCAACAAACGCTTGGATTCAGTCTCGCCGCCATGACAGCCGTGCCGGCGTGTGACGTCAGCGGAGTGGGAGGTCAGGTGAGGGGAGAAACGGAGGAAACCAATGGCATAATAGGCTGGTGCGTAATGCAGACAGACCGACAGCCCATACCACTACATTTAGTCTGTTCATTGCTATTCACATTGTGTCCACTTTCTCTGCCCCACCCCGTCCGCTTATGGGGAGTGGTTAGATCCCTGGCTGTTGGAGATCCAGCGACGACTGCAGGCCTGAACAACAGCGGTGGCTGCGGGACTGGACAGCGGAGGCCTCTGCAGCTCTGACTGGACATACAGGGGACTCTAGTCGAACTAGGGACTATCTAGCACTCATGTGTCCATGGAAGTGGATCCCTCCCCTCTGTGGTTCTCCTCAAGGTTCCTCCATTTTTCCAACAGGGTTTTAGGAGTTTTTTTCTTGCCGTGGAGGAGGGTCTAAAGAAGTGGGATACCCTAGCCTTGCTTTTGTTTGTACTTCATTTGTTTGTTTATTGTTTGATGTTGATTAGATGTTTTCTTGGTGTCTGTAACGTCCTTTGAGATGACTCCTGTTGTGATAATCGGCGATACAACAATAAATAAATTGATTGATTGATAAAATACATTGAAATAATTAAGTGGTTTATCTCCTTTGTGTGGAGGGGCCATCACAGCATTAACACAGTTTAATCAAGCTTTGAAGCATCTCCCCATCAACAGTGAGATTGCCTTGGCAGAAGAACACACACGTCGGATTGTCGGGCTGGAGCCATTCACTCGGCAGACCTTGAAAACAGATAAAGACATCTTGAGACAGGAATTCAGTGCTTTAAGTTGAAGTAGAAAATATATTAAAAGTCCCCGCGGCTGCATTACTGTCGAGATTAAATATTCAGTTTCTTTGCAAATCTTGAAGAGACACTTCAAATTGCGTTACTGGCCTTGGTGTGTTTAAGGTTTTGGTTCTTATTAATGAACAAGCATTTTAATGGGCATCTTCTTGAACAATTCAAGTGATGCGAAATGCTTGGGAAGTTGCATGTTTTTTTGTTTTTTTTTCTCAATGGCAAAAGAATGAATAAACAGGTAGTTAGTACTAAGTGGGTTAACTATTTAAAGTAGTTGACATTTTCAATTAAAGTTGAAGTCCTTAAGATTGCAAAATGAGAAATAAACAATCTCGCTCATCCCCCCTCCCCCATTGGTCTAAGTTATGGCAACAGGGATTCTGATTAATTGCTGAGATCAGCAAAGAGAGATAATATACCAGTAATTATTTGTTTAAAGGCCCGATACCTGACTTCAATGAAAGTTTAAACTTTTAGTTGTATCCAAACATATTCATTCCCAGTCCATTTCTAACTTCCCATTTCTTCACAAGGATGAGCTCATGAACATGTTCAAAGTCATGCTAATAGCAACTAGCCTGCAAGCCTACAACCAATAAAAAATGTTTTATAATTACATGGTCTTTCTTCACAAACCACTGCATATTCAATATTCTGAAGGAGGACAAGACACATTTCAAGTCAAGTTTATTTATAGAGGCGGCAGTGGTGCAGACGGTAGAGCGGGTCGTCTCATTTGAATCACGGCACACACTGTCGTTGTGTCCTTGAGCAAGACACTTCACCCACATTGCCTAGCTCTTGACTTGTGTTGTATGAAAGTGCTATACAAATAAGATCCTCCCATTAAAAATAAAGAGCTGTACAGGGCATGAATATACAGTATATTAATAATAAATAAATAAAAAACAGAAAAATTTACATCCTTCTACTGCTCATCCGTTGCCGGGTCACGGGGGCAACAGTCCAAGTTGCCCAGATCACATTGCACCAGTCCCTTATGGCTCCTCCCCTGGGCGACGTAACTGGCCTTCATGGTCTCATCATAACGGGCTTCTGAACCGCTCTTGGTCTGACCCATCACCAAGGACCTGCAGCCATGGGAGACCCTACCAGCAGCATAATGCCCCAGACAACAGAGCTCCTATAGGTTCATTTGGGTGCTCAAACCCCTCCACCACGATAAGATGGTAACACATTTAATAGAATTTGAAAAGTTTGAACTAATTAAAAACCCAGGACTTCTAGTCTACACTTAATTAAAAGCCAAAGCAAATAAGCGAGTGGTGACCTTAAATTTCTCCACTGGTGCACCTGAAAAGGCAGGCTGTTCCACAGTTTAGGGGCCACCACTGAAAAGGCTCGGCCTCCTCTGGACACAGGCCTAGACTTGGGAACGGTCAAGAGGAGCTGATCTGCAGACCTCAAGACTCAAGCAAGAGCTGCAGTAAATCTGACTGGATCTGGTGCTGTGGTGCAAGGAAGTACAAACAAAAATCAGTTATAGGGCCTTAAAATTACATCAAACAGACGAGCACTGCTGAGAAACGTGAGTGCACATCTTCAAAAACGGCTCTTATTGTGGTTTTAAATATTTTCCCCACCTTATTTAACACAATCGAGAGAGCAGCTGTAAAAGTTTGCTCTGTTGAGGTCGCCAACGTGATTGCTATACGCTTACAACAGAGCATATTTAAAAACTACAAAAACAAGCCCACAAAGTGACGTTTGCCGCTCTGATTGGCCCAGAGGATATTAACACTGAGGTCCATGCGTCTACCGCTCGGTGCCACACCCACTTTCTTTCAAACAAAAATAAGTGGGTGTGGATGACCAGGCTATAGTAAACTGTAGGGCTGCACGATTTTGCAACAAAATAAAAAAAAAGAGATTAGCAATTCATTATTGCAATTTTAATATTATATATTTATGTTATGTAGTTTTCATGCAATTAAGTATTTTTGTAAGCATGGGACAATATGGAAATTTTAATTGAGTCTCATTTCTGCTGTAGCTCGAGTTCTTTTTAGCCATGGGCTGTAGTTTTATGGCCATTACTGTAGCTTCATAAGTGATGATAACATCATCGCGATTACCAATGTTATTGTTTATTGTCCCAGACTGTCAGCAAAATATACTTCTAAAACTGCTATTATTCTTTGTGGCACTATTTGTTATATCTCAGCTTCATGAAACGCTGGAGACAAAAGGCAGAAAAAACCTCAGGCTTTCAGTTTAGATTATTTAAAATGGCAATGTCGATTCGATATATTTGTGCAGCCCTTGTCAAACGTGTGCATGATATAAAATGTGTAATGCAATTAGACTTACAGGCTTTTTGCTTCACATTTTGGGATCAAATAAAATATTACACAATGAGGACTAACGTCACAATTTCTCTCCCCATCTGTAAAATCCTTTGCAACCGCCCTGTGGTTTGAGAAAATAGCAGCATCACCCTGGGTGCAAAATGATCCCAGGCCTGTAAAATTAGAACATTGTGAGGGAGAGAAATGAGCGCAGGGTATGTGGCGTGTGAGCTGATGATGGTTTGGTCGATGGCGGTTGGTTTGAGCCCCGGAGCGGAGGGAGAGGAGAGCGACCATCAGCACTTCTCCGACCAAGTGTGGCTGCAGTGGGCTGGGTTTGAGGTGCACCCAAGGGTCATGCTAGGGCACATGAGTGGGTGCTCTTGTGACGGACTGAGGAGAGGCTGGGGGAGGCTGAGGAGGTGGTGAGAGCGCGACCATAACCACACATCAACTACCACTGAAATATTAATACGCCATGTTTATTCCACGATTATGAAACTTTGCTCATCAATATCCAGCTATAGCACAATATTTTGTTTTTAGTACAACAATAACATGGTAATAAGATGGAAAAAGCATAGTAGCAAGTATGTAGTAACATGATGAGGATGAAATTACAGAAACGTGTCACACACTTTATTTATTGGTAATATGACTAACCCTAACTAGGGATGCACCAATCCGGTTACTGGTATTGGATATCGGAGCCAATTCCGGAAAAATACAATATCGGTATTGATTCCAAATATCTGATACTGAACCGATACTTTCACCAACTTGATCTAAGTGAATATGGACAACCTGTAGAATTAGGCAACAGTACGCTAAGACCTTCAACCAATCAGGGCTGGGACAGAAGCTGAGTCACTCTAATACTGACAGAATATTAAGGACTTCTCACTTTTTCACTCACTGCAAACCAGTTTCTTTACATAAACAAAACAATGCAGGGCTTAACAAATGTATTAGACCACCACCACCCAGTATAAGGTGTTTGCCACAGCTGCCATAATCTAACAGTATTTCTGTTTACCAAATTCTGCACAGGAACGCAAGCTAAATAACTGTAATTGTGCAAAAATATGAATATATATATATATTTTTTTTTAAACAAAAAAATAGTAGTTTGCTGCAGCATTTCCGGAAAACATTGAACTTGAAAATGTATGGATAGCAACAATAGTTATAATTTAGCATCAGAGATATCTATAAAAGGGGAGAGAGGGGGGCCTAGGTCATTTACTATTAAAATGCATCTCTCCCTGTATCTCTGCCTCTCTCTCTCTGTCTGTCTGTCTGTCTCTCTCTGTATCTCTGTCTGTCTGTCTGTCTGTCTCTCTCTGTCTGTCTCTCTCTCTGTATCTCTGTCTGTCTCTGTCTGTCTGTCTCTCTGTCTGTCTGTCTCTCTCTGTATCTCTGTCTGTCTGTCTGTCTGTCTGTCTCTGTCTGTCTGTCTCTCTCTGTATCTCTGTCTGTCTGTCTGTCTGTCTGTCTCTGTCTGTCTGTCTCTCTCTGTATCTCTGTCTGTCTCTCTCTCTCTCTCTGTCTGTCTGTCTCTCTCTCTGTATCTGTTTGTCTCTTCTGCCTCTCTCTCTCTCTGTCTGTCTATCTCTCTGTCTGTCTCTCTCTCTATATCTCTGTATCTCTGTCTCTCTTTCTTCATTTTACAGACCTACAGACTTCTAAGAGCAACCATTGACGTTTTGTTATATCATACCATTTGTCTTAACAAATCTATACTATTTTGCAAACCTTTGGGCACGAGTACTTCACACACTAATGATATTTCCAAAACAAGATAAGCGTGCAAACTGTTGGATGTAAATACAATTTAAGAGAGAAGTTTAATTATTATTATTATTTGAGCCGCAGCTTGTCTATAAAAATTGAGAACCACTTGATTATAAAGTCGGGTATACTCATAAAATAAAACATATTTACCAAGAATTTATCAAAAATACTACTTTTTCAACTAATATGACCTTTAAATTAATAAAATGAATGGAGCTTGAAAAATATCCTCTTTGTTGCCAAGCAGAGGACACCCACACACTATTACCATGATTTGAAAAGCCCTATTTGCCAAGGGAACAGATATAAAGCTCTAACTGCAGCCTTCATCAATTGCTTCATTAAAAAAAAAAACACACACATTTTTTGGTGCCATAATGCCAACAGAAAGCATTTGCCTCGTTCATTGTGGCTGTGCTGTGTCTGAGGACAGAGGCCAGCACTCCAACACAACCAGGCCCATACTGCACCACGCACCCACACAACACACTCAGCCTATTATTATCATTATGCAAGTGTGACTGTGACTGCCCCCTGAGCTGCAGCTATGGGCTCATGAACCGATATGTGCACGGCGCTGGCATTTTTGATGACCCCACCCCCACTGTCTCTGTCTCTCTCTCTTTCTCTGTCCTTCTGTCCGTCTCCCTCTCTCCGTCTGTTTGCCTGTCTCTCTTCTCTCTTCCTCTGTCCTTCTCACTTTCTCTCTTCCCACTCTCCAGGGTTTAGGCAGCAAAAAGTCAAATTGAATACTTTAATTCCACAACGAAACACAAAAAACATATGCCTTTATCATTTCTAATGATTTGTAACTCTTCCATAAAACACAGGAAAGAGACGAAAATGGAAAACTTTTGAGCATACATGTTTGTAAAGCCTCCCAAAACTTGCGTGATAGAGGGAAATAATATTTTATCCTTAAAATAATTTTAAAGTGTGTGTACGCTCTGAATGTTCCTGACCTGGCTCCACTGCTAAAACTGATCATCGGAGTGCAGTGACCTGCTCTATATCTTACCACGAATATACTTCACTGATCTCTGTAGAGAAATTTGTTGAATGAAGAATCACCTAACCGGAGGATTTAACCTAATGTGCATGTTGTGAGGTGATCCCATCCAGACGCAGGGAGAAACATGCAAACTCCACACAGGAAGGCCTGCACAGGCCCGGGAATCGAACCCTGGACCTTCTTGCTGTGAGGCAAGAGCGTTAACTGCTCAGCCACTGTGCCGCCAATAAGTGAAATCGCAATCTCAGTTGGCGCAATGAATTGTGGGATAGCACAGAGGTCAATCGGGATAAATTTGACCCGGAAGTGTGTTTTAGCAGTGCAGAAGACGAGGGATAAACGGGGAGAGCAGATAAATGTACTTTAAATGATTTGTTATATATTTGCATGGTATCAAAAACGTACTAAACTGGGTGAGATGACTCAGCCGGAGGTCATCTCACGTCGTTTTCGATGATGGACAGTTGCTATTTGGAGTAATTTTTGAGGAAATGCTATCGCTGAGCGGACAGGACTTTTAGCGCACGCCGCTGAAGAATTGAAGACTCAAGTCTTGCCGAGTTTTGGGGTCTTTTTGTTCTGTGGGGAATGGGAACAACTCAAATAGGGAATCGCTTTTACATGTTACAATATATATATAGTGTGTTATTTTCAGTAAAGAATTATGCCCCCTACCCAAGAAGTCGAAATTTAATTTAGCTTGTGCCACCAACAATGGGAAATTAAAACTCGTAGGCCTATATATTTGTCTAAAATGTTGTTGAATTATTTGTGGAAGCACAGATATTCACCCTTGATGTTTTTATGATGATTTGTTAATGTACCACAGCTTTGATGCCTCTAAAACCATCTTTATTCATGCTTATTTTACATCGGGACACTGTGGGACAGCGCTGTTTATCCCGATTGACCTTTGACCGGAAGCACTGATTTGACCTTTGCGCATGCGCCGTACGAGATTGCGATATGGCTTATAACAATCTGTGTCCAACTCATCCTGCTGAAATCATTCTGTTGTATCAACACTGCTCTCATCAGGGCTCACTATAAAACAAACCACCACTCCATCTTTGAACATTTTTGCATTGGCTTGTAAACTTTGTAACCTTGACCCAGTAA
>OMNZ01106822.1:0-20123 GCA_900303255.1 Lesueurigobius sanzi | reverse complement strand
AAATCGGATCCAACTTTTAGTTAAATATAGTGTACACCAGGGGTCTCCAACCTTTTTTACCTTGTAAGCTATTTTTGCGCAACAAAAATGACAGCGAGCTACTTATAGAAGAAGAAGAGCTTTATTTATATCGCGCCTTTCACAGACATAGTCACAAAGCGCTTTACATGAGCTGATTTTGCATTGACTCCAGTGGTAACCAGCTGCCCCTCGAGGCAGACTGACAGAAGTGTGTAGCTCCCGAGCTACAGACTGGAGATCTCTGGTGTACACACATTCACCCAAAACAGCAGTTGAACGTTTTTTTTCCTTTCTTTTTTTCTCTGAATGGCGTTCATCTTGTCTTTTTGTTACTTTTGGTACTGCTTCCTTCTTCAGAAGTGTCACACGATGTAGGATGTGACGTCTTATATCCGCTGTTGGCCTGACGCGACCTGACAGGTCTGTTAGATCTGTCAGGTCTGTGAGGCATGTGTCATGTGACACTTCTGAAGAAGGAAGCAGTACGGCTTTCGAAACATGTTAAGGTAATTGAACAACACATCGCTGACCTTATTGTCTGATATAGAAGAAACTTAAAACAGCAGTTGAACGTGTTTAAGATAGGGCTAGGCAATTAATTGAAAATAATCTAAAACGCAATCTCAACTTTGGTCAATCTCAATAACCGTTAATGGGATTTTTAATCATCAGATTTAGCAGCCAATGTAAGATAAGATATGATAAGATAAGATACTTTTTATTGATCTCACAATGGAGAAATTTACTTGTCACAACAGCTCTTAGGACAGTATCACACAGGGGGGTGCACAAAGCCAGGAAAATTGTCATCAAAGAAGCAAAACAACAGGTAATAGTAATAATAGTAACAATAAAATAAAATAGAATAAAGATAGTCTCTTAGCGTCTCTCTGTAAATAAACTGTACAAACATCTCTTAAGCACTAAATGTAGTTTGGAGGAGGACAATGAAAGATTTGTGTGTGTTAAATGGTCATGGAGTGAAAAATATTCATGTTCCACATTTTCAGCTTTTTGCATATTTTTGACAGTTTGGAAAAATATCGCTTGATTATTGTTGCCGAGAAAGTCCCCTAAAAATTTTGAGACATGATATTCTTAATTTCGCCCACCCCGAGTCCAAACAAGGATTGAACAGGACAGAACCAGTACAAAATCAATACTGTATAAAATATTGACACAGCAGGTCTGTAGCCCAAGGCAAAATCATGTCCAAACCAGGACCAACGAGAGTGTGTGACCCAAGGCCGTCTGAAGAAGGAACACCACAGAGCTGAAGCAGGTCTAAAGTAGGGTTAAACCAAGTCTAAACACGCAAAAATCATGTCTGAATCAGGAAAAAGTCCAGCCCTAAACCAGGATAAAACAGGGACTAAAACTTATTTGGACCTCAAAGACTCGATGAACACCTGATTCTGAGCAGCAGCAAAAGCAATAGAAACTGTCCGTGATTCATTTCACAGATAAGGCTAAAGTAAAGTCAACTCTTAGCGCTGAAAGACTCCATGATGAATACCAAATGTTGCAATGACAGGGGAGTGAGTGCAGACAAGGAGTGAATGGGGCAAGATTTACAGCACGCTTTTTCTCCCCTTTCCAGGTTTTTTGAGTGCACAAAACTGTAGCTAAAACGACAAGCAAGATAAAATATTCATAATAAACAATCACAGTATTTCGGTATTTCATGTCGCTGTGATTCTTTTCACACACGAGTCAAAACCAGAAAACTTGTTATAAGTACCAACAGAACCTGAACCAGGTCTGTAGCATGACTGTCCCAGGTCTCAGATAGCGTAACTTGTATTATATGGCAGTGGTTTTCAAAGTTTGTATCACCAAGTACCACCTTATGCAACATTTGACTTACCAAGTACAGGCAAGTCAAGATCAAGACTAAAATGGTTCCAAAAAGACGCACTGAAATTTGACTATTACGTCTAAAATATGTAAACCATGTATAACCCATAGAATTACCTAACTCAAAAGCATTCCTGAAGCATACATTAAGGGGAGACACTGCAGGCAAAACTCATTTTTCTTCATAACTTCAATGACCTTTTTCTCAAAAAAAGCATTTTTCTTACATTGTGGCGACAACATCTCCACTTTAGTAGCTCCTACAGACTCCAAACTTTCCAGTCTTGGACTTAACAATATTCTGAAAGGATTTTTTAATATTATAATTCATTTGAACCCTCAAAAAACAAGGTGAAATTAGAATTTTTACAGATTTGCTCACTAATAACTAGCTTATTCAAAAACTAAACAAGATATCCAAAATCCACTCTGTTCACTTTGTAGCTAATATATCAACAAAATACAACCATACATTCAAACCTGGCTCATTTTTTAAGTTTGACGCCAAAAATATAGGCAATTTGGGCAATTTTTATGCATAAACCTGCTTATTTTAATTTGAAAACAAAAAAATGACAACAGAATACATTTCTTTCTCATATTCATGTCAGCAATTCATCGCAAAAGCTCAAAATTGATACAACTCAATTACTTTTTCGTTCCCTATTCGCCGGCAGTGTCTCGCCTTAAATTAAAATGAATAGTCTAAAATTGGAGATGACATTATGTGAATAGCTTCGTTTGAGACCCTCTGCGATCACCCGATCACATCTCCACAATAAGCAATGCAACGTGTGCTGGTGGCACAGACTGTCGCACGAACGACACCGATAATAAAAAAGCATAACCTTTGCATACAGCATTCATAGGCGTGTAATAAACAAACAGGGAAGCAATGCAGTGTGCAGCCAGACCGAGCCGCTCCAAGGGGACTATGAATAGCTTGTTCCTATGGTTAAACTTAGCTTGCCTCACTCAACAGGAGGCTAGTTTGTCAAATAACTTTTAAAACTATCCTTCGGGGACTTGCACATTTGGGGGGGGAAAGTACTTTGGATCTTGTATGCCTATAGTGTTACAGTCCACCTGCACGTAAGCACACTGCAAAAACTAGAAAATCGAGCGTGGGTTTCCTTTAAATGACTTGATTTCAGAATATTACTCTTGTTTTGGGGGGTTTGAACTAGATTAGACGTATTCACGACTGACACCGAGATTATTTGGCTTATTCCATAACATTTCTGGGTGGTTTTAAGGTCATCTTTGCTTGACAGAAGAGAATAAAACCAATAGGACAAGAGCAATGTTCTTACCCCATTGGCAAATACAGAACATTTACTTGAAATGTGAAGCAATGTATTGAAACATGTCAAAAATAACCAAGAAAAGGCTAAATAATCTAGGTCAAATGAGCAAAGACATCTTAACTAGTCACAAAAACTAACATTTGGATTATTATTCTGAATTTTAGTCATTTAAACTGATCTAGATATTCACTTTTTGCAGTGCAACTTCATCATTTACCTGTCGTGCCTGGTTAAAGTAAACTATAATGGCCATAATGTTTAGTGTTTTGGTGTTTTTTTGGTGCAATGAAAGGTTGAGAAAGTTTTTGCAGCAGACTCACCGCAACCAGATGGCATGTGAGCGTCAGGCAGAGGATAAGTCCACAAATCGAAGCTTTCGGAGTGCCCATTTCTTTTCCAGCAGCAGCAGCACCGGCGCTCTCCTACTGCTGGGAAGGGGGGAATGCAAAGGTCCCGAGTCCCGTCTTCACCCCTCCTGTCCTGCCTGGCCGCCCCGGAGAGAGGTGGTGGTGGTGGTGGTGGTGGTGGTAGAAGAGGTAGAGGTGCTCGCTCGTGGTTCTCTGGAGCTGGTGCGTGCGCTGCGCTGCGCCTCGATCACACTTTTTTTCCTCCCGTCCCACCACGCACATCAACAGGTACGGAAACGGTTCCTTATTGTGAAAGTGCAAGCAAGAAACCTTGAAAAAGATCAAATGAATCAAGGGAGAAAGGGGGAAAGAGTCTGGAGTACCGTATTGTCTCGTTTCTAGCGCAGTCCGAAAACTTGGACTTGCGCGCGCCCGCTGGTTGAATGCAGTCCTGTAGGTCACTAGTAGCAGGAGCCCTCCGGAGCAGCAGCACTGTGGGCAAAGGGGGGGAGAAAAAAAAAGGAAAAAAAAAGAAAAGGGAGGAGTGGAAGAATTCAGGGGAGTGCTCGGTCGCTCGCTGCAGCTGAAAGGGAACACGCTAATCCCAAAGAGAGCAGACGCCACCTCCCAGACCCATGAATGTAAAAGAAGAGACCGCTGCTGCTGCTGCTGCTGCTGCTAGCGCTTTAGCAACACGACCGCGCCGTCTCCACATGTGGTCCAGCCCCCCGCCAGTGTCCTTCAAGTGGTCGGGGCCATTCTCACCGCACTAACACTAACCCCCCCCCCGCTGTGGTAAAGTCTCACAGTGTTGGAGAAGCTGATTGTAACTTTTGGGGAAACTTTGGCCCCGGTTTTTAGTGCAGAAAACACGTGCTGTGTGTGTGTGTTTTTTTTTAGCAACTGCGGTGAAAAGATTTGGCGCGCGGTTGTGCAAACAAATTACAAGACAATAACTTTGATTCAGTGATTTTTATACCTTTTGAAATGTTGATTTAAAATATGACTTATTGGCTAGGGATAGGTTTAAGTTTAATTCATCCCATGCATAGCTAGATAAGATAAGATACACCGCCATGGCGAATACTTTCAAATACTATGCCCTGCAGCTACGCATTTTTCATTTCTAAGTTCAAAGGAATAATAAACATGGCATAAGCTGCGTAATTACATTAAAGAACACCCACCTGTTGAAAGTTACCCCAAAGACTCAACACAAACGCTTTTCTTCCTAAATCGATGAAATCACATAGGTTTGTTTTGGGTAATAGTAATCAAAGTCTTCTTGGTGTGGTTCGCTGCTCGTACATAGACGTGTGTCGCCCTCTAGGGGAAATCAACGGTATTTCATCCCAATGCACACAGTGAACTCGTGCTGTATCTTCGTGGTTTATATTATATCTCGATATTTAGGGGGACTTTCTCGATAGCGATGATCAAGCGATATTTTTGCAAATTTATGTAAAAATGTGTTTGTAAATGTATTAATTTAGATCGCCATTATCAAGTCTTGAATAAACTGCAAAAGTACAGAAACATTACTACAACAGATTACACATCAAGTATATGCATTTTATTTGGTTGTTGTTGCAGTTTTTGTTTATTTCTTGAATTATTTGATATTGTACATCCTACAATATACATATCCTACATACAACAATTTCGATATCATATATTATTATTATATCTTTATTTTATACTTAATATGATTCAGTTCAACAAGAGGTGCACCATTACATGCATTGCTAGATATTCACAGTAAACATTCCCTTTAGCATAAAATGGATGGATGGATGGATGGTGGAACAGTTTTGGAGCAATGGTGCTATGGACTGGAGGAACAGGTCAAAACCGTTGCTGGGACATATAAGCTGCACATATTACACACTAAGTCAGATCATCAAATAAAGAGAAAAGGGAATGCGTTCCCCGAAAACTGGGGATCACATTGAGCACTGGCAGTCGGCACCTAGGCCAGGATACATGTCCTTCTATCTATAGCACTGCTTACATTTATAAAGGGAGGTCTCATCATGTATATTTATAGGAGATGCATATCTGACACACACAAATACACACCCAATTCAACTTTTGCCTATATACACAGGACTCAGAAACAAAGGAAAGCATATTAGTGGTTCTATGTTGAGGTGGGAAATATATATTGTCTAAATTAAGATCATATAGAAATTATTGTTTGGAAGATATGCACAATTACAATATTGAGTATATCTTCGAAGACCAGAAATGAACAAAAACTGCTGCTTTTTTTCCTGCACTTTTGTGGTTTATTCAAAACGATTATCTTTTTTGAGACACATCCATCTAAATTAAGATGTTTGCCAGGAGATTTTTGCATATTTGACTGTTTGCAAAAATATCACGTCCATTATAGTTATGGAGAAAGTCAACCTCTAGTGCTATAGATTACTATTGTAGCAGGTCACAAAATCATGTCTTACTACTGCAATAACGGAAAAATCAATCAATGTTTTGTTGTAAAAGCAGAAATTACTTCCTGAGTATATTCCGCTTTTCAAAGATTATGAAAACTACTTAAGTAAATTAGTGCAGATATAGAGGTGGGCGACATTAAGAAAAAAGGATATCTTGATATTTAGGGGGACTTTCTCGATAACGATGATTTTTGTTCATTTCTTGACTTTTAAGATATACTCAATATTGTAAATTTGTATATCTTTGTAAACAATTTCAATATTATCTTGTAGACGATTTATTGCCCACCTCGATTAAGGTATTGTTTTATCTTTATTTAGTCCCACTGAGATTTTAAAACCTCTTTTTCAGGGAAGATCTGGCCCAGACGGGACCGTATAGTTGAGGAAGTCTACGCAGTCGCAGACACGCCCAATCAGTGTTTCCCACCTTTTTCTCGCTCCACATATTCTTTGTGAGTTAAAAGAGTTTGTCATTAACTTCAGTGTTTGCTAAGTCCAGATAATACAGTGATGCAAGAAGCAGATTATCCCACGACATTTTGTAATCAGTGACTCAAAGAGAAGAAAGAGAATGAGACACTGCAGGTGAATACGGGAAAGAGATATCAAAAAAATATATTGCATGTTTTCATATAAAAGTAAGGCATCAAGTTCTTGTTCCCCAAATGCCAAAGAGCACCTTTTGTGGTACTGACTTCCTGAGCACTTTGTGTCCAGTTTCTCTCACTGTAAAAATCAAAGTTTGCCGTGTTTTTTTTAGGGTTCAAAGCAGGCCATGAAAATTGAATATTAAAAAATCCCTCTGAACAGACCTTCAAAATATTGTGAAGTACAAGACAAGGAAAATGTGTAGTCTGTAGGAGACACTAAAGTGAAGATGTGAACTGTCTTGCCTACAATAAACAATAAACAAAGCAAAAGAAAATTGTGTAGCCAGGCTGAAATGTAGGTGTCAGAAGAAGTTGGTTACATATAGCTTTTTTATTATTGGTTGACCAAGAATCATACAGCCTTAAACTGCCTGAAGCATGGGTCATGTGCTTCTTCGATCCCCGTTTACACACAGCAATTACTGTCACCTTTGAAACAATATCTCAGTCTTATCAGTCGAATTAAAATGGCCACAAAACAATGCAAGCTTATCATTAACTCGACTGTCTGTAGTTTTGCTTTGTCCCCAGAGATATCACCACGTTGCAAAAAGTAAGTTAGTAAGTTTTTACATTTAAATCACACACAAATTAGATTAGATTGAAATAAGACAGTTATTGATGTTTTTTCTTAAAGGGACTATCCCTGATTTTTTTTATTACAAACAATGAAAGAGGGAGGGGATAAATTAAATTGTTAGTTGCGGTCCAAACACATTACCAACCTTCCTCACACATTTATAAAATCCCATTTCTTCATAGAGATTAGCAAATTTCACAACTGGGTAACTTTTTAGGGTTATAGTCACAGAAATGCAAGAAAAGTAGCTTGTAAACTCACAAAAATGCTTAAAATTTAGATGTAGTTTTTCCACAAATGTCTGAGTTTACAATTTACCAAAGGTGGAGGAATTTCTTTTTTTTTATTCCAGTACTGGGATAAAAATCAGGTATAGTGCCTGTAATTTAAGTGTGAAAAGCTTACTCCATGGGCAGATTTCTTGAAATTATCTTCTCAAATCAAGGGCAAATTTACTTACATCAAGAAAATCTTCCCCATTTCTACATGACTTTTTTCAGTGCATATTTTATTTGATCTATTTTGGTATGTTGGTTGGTGGTGGGCAGAGGGACCGTTGGCGCAGATGTGAGCAGCCTTGCTTCTGTCAGTCTGCCCCAGGGGAAACAGTGGCTACAAATGTAGCTTTCCACCAGTAGCATGGAGTGAATGAGCCGCCTCCCTTTCATGTGTGAAGCGCTTTGGGTGTGACTTGTGTCATATGAAAAGCGCTATACAAATAAGAATCCCTTTCCCCTTTCCCTATTTATAACAGCGGTCTCCAACTGTTTTTTTTAAATCTTGTGAGCTACTTTTGCATTACAAAAATGGCAGTCAAAGAAACACATGCAACTAGGCCTCTAGGACTGATGAGATGATGATCATTCAATATAATAAAAGAAAATGACAGTCGTTTCTGCTTTATACTTTGCTACCTATATTCACCTAAATGCATCTAAAAATGGACTCATAAAGCGTATGTAGAAATGTCTCTGGCGAAAGACTTGGAAAGGGCTGGCGAGCTACCTACTGGTTGGAGATTCAATAGTCTATTTATTGTGGACCCTGATGGGATGTTGTTGTAATGGATGAAAGTTTGGACATATCCTGTTTTTATAGAGTTCGGGAAAACCCACCGTTGCCATGGAAATCCGCCATGTTTGCAGCTACTAGCAAACATTATTCATAGACTAACATTGGCAAGAAACATTATAAAAAGTGTAGAAAGCAGCCGTGGAACAGCTCCGTTAGCTCCCGAGTCCCTGCTGGTCAATACATCTAACTCACTGTAGAGTCAGAATGCTTTTATATGAACGATTACTCCAGTATTTTGCCTTTTAAAACCTCCATTGGTTTATTATGGAAAAAACGTTCTGGTAATCCCATAATGCTTTGCGATATGACATCACATTTCCATCACAATTTAAATAATTTCATTCTTAGGTTTAGATTTAATTCTTATTTTAAAAGGGAGTCGGCCAGAAGCCACAATGCCCCCAAGTAAAAAGTCAACAAAATATGATTTACATCTGGTGCTCAAGTTGCAAAATATGATATTCCATTTTAATAATAATATAATAATATTATTGCACTTTTCAAGCTTGTTTACCAAGTTTCTCAAAGCAAACTGTAGACATTATTCATTCACACCATGCTGAGTGACGGAAGCGAGGCGGCATTCTGCACCACCACCAGCCATTCACTCTCTCACTCTCATTCTGACCTATTGTACATGCTTTTGGAGGTAGGGGAAACCGGAGCACCCGGAGGAAACCCACAAAGACACGCACATGGAAACCCCACGTCTGGGACCTCGTTACTGTGAAGCACGAGCGCTAACCACTGCACTACCGTGTCGCCAAGGATCTAGGCTGAATGAGACATGAGAAATATCAATGAAAACAAAATATTTCAATACAAATAATGGTGCATAAATGGCAGCTTCAGTCTTTTAAAATGTATTTTCCTTTATATTATTTATTTTATAATCATACCATGGAGTGGCCCTTTAAAGCAGCATACCAACTTCCATAATATTTATTGACAATAGCAGCCATTCCCAAAGACTAGATCGTTGTAACCCCGTTATCGTTCTAAGGATTCCACTGGGACCCCCCCCCCCCAAAAAAAGAAGCCACGTTATATAACTCAAAATGTACATATAAAATAATAAATAGCAATGACTGTGGGCTTAATTGGTAAACTTAAAGAAATAAATACCTAAATAAATTCCTTCAAACCTCAACATTTTTCAGGGTACTGGTTGTTTTTGGGGCCCCCTGCCGTGTAATACTCAATTTGGTTTCAGACAGGGTTGACAGGGTTTCTACAGGCAGCACATTTATTTATTTATTTTATAATTTTACTGCCACAAATGCCAGATCTCTATGCATTTGTATTGTATTGTATTGTGACCAATTATGTACTGTATATCCATCTGTGTAAGTTCTCGTACAGGAGTTGTCCATCGTAGGCAGAGATTCTTCAGTCTTCATACGTTATATACTGTAAATTGTGAAAAAAAAACAAAAAAAACACTGGACACAATGGGCAGCTTTTGAGCAAAAATGCATAAAACTTGAAGAAAATATATTCCAATTGTATTTATTATGCAGGAAAGATTTAAAACAAAATCAGGCTTGGCTCAGTACTGATACTGATAACTGATCTTCAGCAGAACACAAACACAGCATGCAACTGTCCACCATATCGTAGCCAATACTGGGAAAATACAATATCGGGTATCGATTCCAAATAGAATGAATGAGTTTATTTGAACATGTAAGCCAGGGGTGTCAAACGTACGGCCGAGATGATTTCCTCCGGCTTGCGGCTGGTTGGCCATAAATTTCTGAACATGTCAAAAAAAAAAAGTAGGTCTCTAGCCCATTCCTGTCGGGAGATATGAATGTTTAAAGGAATACCCAAAATGCTCAATCCAGCCACTAGGGGGCAGCCTAAATTTAGGAACAAATTCCACACCTGTCCAGCAGAGGGCACTGAAACTGTACCATTATAAAAGCTACATACACAGAAGCTGTTCTGTTACTGGTAAAAGTTTTGCTTAAATAAGTAAATAGATAAATATTTAAAAAATAAAATAAAGTAATGCCAGCTTTAAAATTGAGTGTTGTATTTTAAGAGTAAAGTAATAATAATGAGCTTGGTGTTCTGATGTTTATCATTGTGTAAAAAGACAGATTAAAATAGAATATGGTCATCTAAAATACACCAGATTGCACTAAATTACATCTGTGCAATTAAAAATGTCCTGGTGACAGGCTGCAATACAAGTGTAAGCCATTATTGTTATTTATTAGGCTGCAGTCCTGTAGGGCCCAGATCAATTTTAAAACGTCAATCAAATGTGCTGAATTATTACAGTGCTCATTATTATTAATCATTTATTGAAAACATGTTTTGTCAATAGTATTTTTCTGTTTACAATATCTGTATATGTGGCGCCTGACCTGCCATCTTACGTGACTTTCGGCCCACGACCCAAAATGAGTTTGACACCCCTGATGTAAGCAAAGTGTCTTCACAAAACAAAATGCAGCATAAACGATGTTACAAAATAATGTGGACAGAAAGACAAATCTATGTCAGTTTACAAGTTGACATGTCCAAAATGAGTGGGAAGAAGTATAACTTAATTAATCCCACCCCTATTCCAAAATCTTAGGTAATCACTTAGATTCCCTGTTGCTTTGAATGTACAATTAAAATATTACTCATACCGAATAAATATCTAAGTGAATATGGATGTCATTTGAAAGCTCCTGTAGAATTCAGTCATTTAATACTACTTTAGGTCGCCGCACAAAATAGTGCAGTAAGCATCAGCATGCTAATGCTTCAACCAATCAAGGCTGAGACAGAAGTTGTGAAAAATATATTGTCCACTGTTGAAGGTCACTGTTTGTATTGTAGTTTGAGAAATACTGTTACAGAATTACTGATAAAACGTATTTGCAGTGATCAGATCATTTTATGTTGGAAGTCCTCTAAGGACCAGTCACTTTTTCACTCACTGCAAAACAGTTTCTTTGAATAAACAACAAATCGGTCAAACCTACTTTATTTTTTCAAATTGTCCCAGTATCAGTTGGTATCAATTGGTGTCGGTAGATACTCAAACTCCAAGTATCGGTGTCAGTTTCCGAAGCAAAAAAGCTGGATCGGTGCATCTCTACAACAGGAACACACAGTGTCCGTCACTGGTGTGAGGCTACAGTGTCCGTCACTGGTGTGAGGCTACAGTGTCCGTCACTGGTGTGAGGCTACAGTGTCCGTCACTGGTGTGAGGCTACAGTGTCCGTCACTGGTGTGAGGCTACAGTGTCCGTCACTGGTGTGAGGCTACAGTGTCCGTCACTGGTGTGAGGCTACAGTGTCCGTCACTGGTGTGAGGCTACAGTGTCCGTCACTGGTGTGAGGCTACAGTGTCCGTCACTGGTGTGAGGCTACAGTGTCCGTCACTGGTGTGAGGCTACAGTGTCCGTCACTGGTGTGAGGCTACAGTGTCCGTCACTGGTGTGAGGCTACAGTGTCCCTCACTGGTGTGAGGCTACAGTGTCCGTCACTGGTGTGAGGCTACAGTGTCCGTCACTGGTGTGAGGCTACAGTGTCCGTCACTGGTGTGAGGTTACAGTGTCCGTCACTGGTGCTCACAGCGATAGCCGTCGGCCACATGTTTCACCACAGTCTTTTAAAAAGTCCAGGTGACTGTATGGTTCTTTTGGTCAGGGGGATCCTGTTCCAGGCCCTGGTGAGCTCACAGAAAAGGGAATTTTGTCCATAGTTGTTAGGTATGGATGGGTAAGATTTCGTTTGTGATGGATCTGGTTGAACGCTCGGATCGAGAGCTGGGTCTTGGGACCAGAGCAGACAATGAGGCTGATGGCCAGTTGTTTAGCAGATGGAAGTAGAGCTTAATCCCATTGCTCTGAGCATAGTTCTGGAAAGTCAAGGCACCAGACAGTGACAGCAGTGCAATGGTGGGTCCAGGCAGGGAGCCTGTGGTGGATTGTGTACATAAAGACAGAGCATACAAGATAGCGTATAGAAAATTTCAGCGAAACCTGCAGTTGTTGTGTTTTGAACCATAGATTTGGTATTTTCATTGAATTTATGAAGTAAATGAAGCTGATCTGTGACAGTATGTCATATTAAATGTATATATTTTCTATATACATTTAATCCCTGCTGGAATCAAAGTGAATCCTTTTAAATTACTGTTAAGGCACAGTTCATTGAATGCCCCGCAGAAACCCTGTTCAATAATATTTGACCATTGGGAGAACACACAACATCTCAAAAAGGAGATTGGCTCCGGTCAGAGCAGTGTTGCCTGTTGACAAAAACATGTAAACATCAGAATATATTATGAAGGATTATATTTAAACTCAGTAGCTGCTGTGTTACCTGTCGTATCGTACGGGGGAGCGACCTCCACCAAGTCACATCCGACCAGGTTCAGGCCTCGGCAGCCGCGGATGATCTCAACGCCCTACAGAAAGCAATGAGGAAAACGAATGGACTTGAGCAGCTGTTCAAGCATTTAACACCAACTACCACCTCATAAAATATTTGACCTTCCAAGCACAAGCAGAAGCAGTGAGTGGTGAAAAGTGTGTGTTTGAGCTTAGAGCTGCACTACGGCGACAGACTGCAGGTGAATAGGGAAAAAACTTGAATTGAGTGATATCAATGTGAAACTTTTGCTGTATATTACTGATAAAAATATGAGGAAGAAATGTATTGTATGTTTTTCGTCAATGTTTTCACACAAACATCAAGCATTTTATACATAAAAATTGCCCAAATTGCCTTTATTTTCAGCAACAAAATCTATATATAAGGTTTTATTTTGTTGCTATATTAGGGGGGATTTTGGATATTTTGTTTAGCATTGTTTTTGGGGGTTAAAAACTCAATAAATCAGTCAAGGAAGTAAATATTGAAAAATCATTCTGAACAAACCTTCAAAATATTGTTAAGTCTAAGACTGTAAAGTTTGGAGTCTGTAGGAGCTGCTAAAATGGAGATGTTGTCACCACAATGTGAAAAAGAACACATTTTGAGAAAATGGCCCATGAAGTTACAATTTCCCATATAGTTCTGAGGAGAAACTTATTGTAAAGATAGGTTGTTTATTTGTTTCCAGGTGAAATTATATATTGTAATTACAAGTGCAAAATGGCCCAAAACCTGAAAATGGTATATATGGAATAAAACGTTTGAACAAAAAAAAACATTGAATTACAATTTGTTGATTTCACCAAAAAAGTTGATTGTCACAGATACATTTTATTTTCAGAGAAACTAGACACAAAGTGCTCAGTGCTACAAAAATAGTTTTTTTGGGTAAAGTGCTCTTTGGGGTTTGGGAAACAGATACTTAAAGAGTAAAAAAAAAGAAACCAAGGCACTCTTCCCACACAATAATTCCCTATTTAGAATACTCAAGAAGTGGGAGTCACTTCTAGCTCAAGAAGTGAGAGTCACTTCTTGAGAAAGGCTTGTTAGAGCCGATATGCGTGGAAGAAACCAGCTGTTTAAAAAAATATTTCAACATGCATTAGCCCAGCGCATTAAAGGCTTTTTTAGAAAATGTAAATAGAGTCCGGATGTCCACACTATTCCCTATAAAGTACACTATATATTTCCTGTGGGGTGTCCAGATGTCC
The DNA here is from genome assembly GCA_900303255.1 of Lesueurigobius sanzi. Taxonomy (NCBI): domain Eukaryota; kingdom Metazoa; phylum Chordata; class Actinopteri; order Gobiiformes; family Gobiidae; genus Lesueurigobius; species Lesueurigobius sanzi. Next base: position 6,232 of record OMNZ01106822.1, on the reverse strand, counting down.
AGAGAGAAAGAAGTAGTGCACTCAAAATTTCCCACAATGCATCTCGAAAAGTAGTGAACAGCGATGGTCACTAAACCGGTCAATATAGACCACAATGCACTGGGAGCGTCTGACGTAAACAGCGGACAGCGTCAGGACTGAATGGATGGAACACGGATGAATGAAATGCTCCAAAACACGGCTTTAGTGGCGTGTTTGGATTTTTTATGAATAAAAAAGCCTTAAATATGAGCCGCTACGAGGAAAGGTGCTAACGTTGGCTGCTTGCCTTTAGCTTGAGATCGCTAGCTTCTCTTCTCTGGCAAAATGCAACAATCCAAGCCGTTTTCTTCATTAATGTAAAATCCACATTGAGTAAAACTTTTCTGACAAATATATATCCATAAATAATAAAATGTCTCTTGAATTGGGTAGGTCTTCATTGCAGAAATCCATTATTTGTGGAGTTTTGCTAACTTTTTCAGCAGATGTAGTGCACTCACTTCATCACGTCATTGCGGTGCTTAAATAGTGTAGAGAAAATGTATCCGAATTGCCAATAAAATGAGTCCTCTATATAGTCTACTACAGTGCTATAGTAAATGAGTAGTTAGGGGTTAGGGTGGACATTCGGACACAGCCTATCGTGTGGGAAGAGTGCCTTGGTTCATTTTTTTCTCTTAAGTCACATTTAATTTTTTCATTTGGCCATTCCTAGCGGCTGGAGTGAGCATTTTTGTTATTTCTTTAAAAATTCATAACTCCTCACATGAATGATCTAGAGACCTACATTTACTTTATTTGACTATTTTGACAAACTCAAATGTATGCTCTACAAGTCCGCAGGCTGTATGTTTGACATGTTGAGCGTGACGAGACTGAGCAGCAGTGAATGGGGAAAGAGTCAATCACGAAAATATCACCAAAGAAGCAGATCGTCATCAGGATCTGATCGCGATTTGTTTTTATTGACATATTGCCCAGCCCTACGACAAAGATAGAGTGGAGTTGGTGATGTCAATGTGTTAATGCAAAATCAATCAAAAATCAGTTCCCCTTAATTAAAACAATAGACATGACTATATTCTCGACATCTCTTCACCTGAATCGGGGTTAGTCCTGCGATCTCCGGGGTCCCAGTGCCCGGGGCGAACCCAGGGTCCAGCGCGTCGATGTCAAAGCTCAGATAGACCGGCCCACTGCCCATCTGAGCCCGGACCTCCGCCATCAGAGGAGCCAAGGACTTATGCCAACACTCCTCTGCCTGCACCACTCGGAAACCCTGCACAGCCAATACACACCGGCAAAACACTGTTCTTTACTGTAATGCTAGTATAGGGCCTGTATTTAGTAATATCTGAATCTGAATACATTTTTATAAAACACAATTTTACTTTTAATTTACATTTAAATGTGGAGAGGAAGTTGTCTTTACCCTACACTGGCCAACAGGAGGTTAGCTAAAAACATTACGAGCACATTCTGAGCTCACAATGAAGTGGCTAAGTCCAGTAAGAGATGCATGTAGTAGTTTAATGTGGTTCATGTTGGACGCTGTACCTGGGACCTGCTCCATTCGTAGGAGTCCGCGGAGTAGCCGGACCCGCGCAGCCCGATCTGGACCACCCTCTGACAGTCGAGCAGCCCCTCCTCCACACAGCGCCTGAAGGGCGTCCCGTGGCCGATCTTCTCCCCCAGAACCACGTCACTCACATCAGCGTGGGCATCAACATGGACCAGGCCCACGGGACCGTACCTGCAAGGGCCAAAATGTTTTTTAAAAAGACCAGCTCCAGAGGCCTCCGGAATCTTAGGTCACCTTCAACTGTTTTTGCTATGAAGTGATTGAATTGTTTTTATTATGGTTTTATTGAACTTATTTATTGACGGATTTGCATTGAATTTGCTCTTTGGTGTTTCACCTACTTTTGGAATCTACAATGTAATTTTATTTATACACGTAGTCTGTTTAAAGGTTTTATTTTGTCAGTAATGTAATTCATGTTTGTCCTCAATACTCTCAGGGGAGCCATTTTGTCAAGACAGGTGCTAAAAAGCGTGTGCAAGCTGGGAAATAGCATATCCAGTTTATTGTATGAATAAGAAAAGACAGGTGTGGTGGCAGGTTGGCAGCCCCAGTCCGGCATAGTGGCTGCCTGAGTCAGTGATTCCCTAAGTGATGGGAAATAGAGGCATTTATACAGTTTACCAGAACAGGGACAGCACATAAGAAAGCACAGGGACAGAGCAAAAGTAAAGGCGTGATACAAAGTGCATTGCATTGATAATGAACTCAACTTAGAGTAACTCAGGAGTCTGGTAGGTGTCTCCAATCCAATACTCAACCCACAGTGAAACAGAAGGGCTGCAGACAATATGGTGAAAATACCATGCAGCCTTATTGTATATAGGCAATATCAGCCAACATTAAAACTATAAGATATGATTGTTTCTTTGCAAATCCAGAAACAAAACTTATTTTTTGTGACTAATCTAAAGCAGTTTTGGTCATGATTTTAGTCAAACTTTGAGTTTGATGAACAAATTAAAGGATTTATTCAAATTAAATGATTTTTTTTTTTTTTAATTGCAACATACTGTAGTTACAGAATACCATGCAACCCTAAATACTGTATATTTAAGTAGAACATCTTGCAGGCCTGGTTCTACACAGGTGCAAAATGGTGTAATCTCAATTTTAGCTGCATCTCAATGTATTTTAGTGACGAGGATCTCTCTTTTAAACTCTGATGCACCCACTGTGTTGCCACAGGCACGATCTGATATCACCAAGTAATTAAGAGTCCAGGACCAATGTTACAGCCGGTCAATCAGGGGTGAAAAGTTTATGTCAGATGTCAACAGAGATTGTCATGACAAAAATTAAGTTTAGGAACAGGGAACGGTCTGCTGTAATTTGATAGCTCTATGAGTTGGTTTGATTGAAAATATACCTAAACCTAACCCTAAACCTAGCCCTAACCGTAAAGATTTCCCTGTTCCTAACTTAATTTTTGTCATGACATCTCACATTTTCAAAGCAGACTGTCCCGCCCGAGCCGACTCTCTAGCACAACTGACCCCTGATTGGCTGCTGTAACATTGGTCCTGGGCAAACAACTTTGACATTGGCCCTGAACTCTTAATTACTTGCGTTGCAACAGTTACCCCACAAAAGTAATCTGATTACAAATTGTGTTTACTCCCTTAAAAAGTAACTTAGTAACTTTACTGATTACTTGATTTTTAACAGTAACTAAGTTAGATTACAAGTTACTGTATTACCAATTTTGCCAATACTCACTTTTCTCCATTTGCAGTGCATTTTAAGAGTAACACCAACATTTGTGTGGTGAGTCGTCCTCAGCTGAAAGTGTGACCTGCTGCATACGTTACATCACTCGCCGAGACACAAGAAGAAAGCAGATATATAAGGAAAATGACTAAAAGAGTAACTCACGGTGACTTGAATAAGTAACTTTAATCTGATTACTGGTTTGGTTACTCGTTACTGAAAAGTGGTCATATTAGAGTAAGTAGTATTACTGGCATCACTGGTCGTGGTGTTCTGGTGCCGGTGCTGACTTTTAGAGACCTTATTGATATCAAAATGGATTATTAAAATGCCCAATTCAAGATTAGTCACTTACTTTTCTGCAACAGCTTGAAGAATTGGGTATGCAATAGTGTGGTCGCCACCTATAAACAAAATACATGACAAATATTAATAGGGAGACACTTTTTATTTTCAGGTTTTTGGCCAGTTTACTCTCTTAACATATAAACTTCAACCAGACACAAATAAATAACAATAAGGAATGTAATTACAGCACTGGTTCAATGTTTATCCTTTGAACTACAGTAAATCAACAAAATAAAACTTGGCTCTATCCAGTATTTAGATTTTGTTACCAAATATATGGGCAATTTTGATCATAAATTGCCTTATTTTTTTTATACGAAAACATAAAATTACAGAAAACTTGCAATACATTTTCTTCTCATATTTACACCAGTAATACACAGCAAAAGTTTCAAATCAATATCACTCAAATTCATTTCCTTCCCTATTCACCTGCTTAATTTGGCCTTCGAGATGGTGCTTACTTTTGTTAGAAGTGTCCACTTTGATTAATTTGCAACTGAATGGACTGTCAACCAAAACAGCTTTAACCTCTTATACCCTACAGGACCCAAATTTGGCACGCTGGGGTTAAAGGGGTTAAACTCCATATTGAGCAGAAGCTATGCCCACAGCGGGGCACTCACCCATCGTCAGCGGGATGCAGCCTGTGGCCACGATCTTCCTGTAGGCCTCGCGGATGCGCCGGCAGGTGTCCTTCAGATCGTACACGTTGACGTTGACGTCTCCGATATCAGCCACCATCACGGACTCGTACGGAGCCGCTCTGGTGCCGCTGTTGTAGGCTCGCAGCATGGCCGACTCCACTCGGATCTGCCTGGGACCAAACCTGAAAATATTGAGTAGTATTGACACGTGTAAATTAAATGCAACACCGCCTGGCCAAAAAAAACAAAACAAGGCGCCATCTTGATTTAAGGCGAGACACTGTGTGAGTGACATCAATTTGAAACCTTTGCTGTATATTGCTGACAAAAATATGAGAGAAAAAAAATGTACTGCACGTTTTCCGGGATTTTATGTTTTCATATAAAACCTAAAATATTTTATGTGTAAAAATTGCCTATATTTTCAGAGATGAAATCTAGATAAAGGATAAAGCCACATAAATGTATGATTTTATTTTGTTGATATATTACAGAGGTGCCCAAAGTGGGGCACGCAGGCCAAATTCGGCCCTTGAAGGAGTTTGATTTGGCCCTCGAGATGGTGTTAAGATCTGTAAGGAGTATTTACTTTGATTAATTTGTGACAGAATTAGGGCAAGGCGATATGACCTAAAATCAATATCACTATTAAGAAAAAAAAAGATTTCAAAATCCTAGCTTTACGCCTATTGGGATTTTTTTTTTCTTTTCTTTTCTCTTCTTTTAGCGGCATGCAAATTTTCTTGCAAATTTAATCTACTCAAGCAACATATACATCCTTCAATTCATTTCACATTTTAAGCAGCTGCCCCTAAAGCCTCCACAGTCAGTGTTGATGCTGCTCTGAGTGGAGCTGAGTGTAGCATTAAGGCTGATTAAAGGCTGATTTATGGTCGTCCGTCGACTCCTCCCCTCGCCGTAGACCGTACCTGGCAGCCAATCAGTGAGCTCGTGGGGGCCACGGATTCGGAGTAAAACCGGAGACGTGCACCTCCTCCCAAATGTCACTATACGGCAACGTGCCGGACACTGCAGCTCTGTGATTGGTTGATCCATGCACAACAGATAACAAACTCCTTCGTTCTGCATTGTCCCAATTTATTTTCGAGTGATACTTTGTTTCCCTGATTTAGTGCTTTTGTGTGTTCACTTTTTATTCATCTCTATGTGAACGTAGAGGAGCAATGTGGAAGTCCGAACGGTTCAACCCCCCTCCAGCCATACGGCCATTTGGTGGGCGTGGCTGGCTGGACTACCATAAATCAGGCTTTAGCTGTGACCTCCGTCTGCCGCTGACTTCAGTCAAAATCAGCTGAGTGCACATGCTAATTATACGCATCCACAACGTTATCAAAATTATAACAATATCCAAAACTCATACCCTGATATCAATATACGGTACAATATGGCCCAGCCCTAGACAGAATAGACTGTCAATCATAAGAATCTAATCTAAGAACACAAAACCAGTATGTCCTACTCAAAAGCACGGTAAATAAAGGATATTAAAAAACAGATCTGTTTAAATTTGGTCTTTATATGTGAAAAAGTATTGCATTTGCCCTTTTCCCACTAATTTGGCCCTCCGTTGCCTAGTTTGGCCTCCCATGGAAAAAAATTTTGGGCACCCCTGATATATTACAAAGATTTGTTAAGAGGGGTTTTTGGATATGTTGTTTAGTTAATAAGCTAGTTATTAGGGAATACATTTTCAAAAATCCCCCTGAACAAACCTTCTACATATTGTAAAGTACAAGATTGGAAAGTGTAGTCTCTAGTTATTGCCACAATGGGAGAAAAATGCATTTTGAAAAAATGGTCATTGAAGTTACAATTTCCCATAAAGTTTTATGAGCCAGTAAAAGTGGGGCAAGTTGAGCTGTGGATCACTTGTATTTTGAAAACAGCAAGTTTTATTGTCAAAAAGAAATAACTTTTATGAGTGCAAAATAGTCATATAGGT
>OMNZ01106815.1:0-11745 GCA_900303255.1 Lesueurigobius sanzi | reverse complement strand
ACAGAAAGGCCCCGTCCGGCCCGGAGATCGAACCCAGGACCCTGTTACTGTGAAGCACGAGCGCTAACCACCGCGATCAATAGTTCTATTGTGGAGAGAGATGACATACAGTCAGTGTTGGGGAGAATACTTTGAAATTGTATTCAGTTACAGAATACTGAATACTTGTCTTTAAATGTATTTTGTAACGTATTCAGTTACTTTGCCCAATCAGTGTACTGTATTCTGAATACTTAGATACTTTTACCTTGATTTGCATTATATTTTTGTAGTAACACTTTTAAACCAACTGTTGTCTGTCTCTTCTTTCTTTCTTTCTCTCTTCTTTCTCACCCCCCCTCTCTCTTCTTTCTCTCTCCCTCTCTCTGTCTCTCCTTCCTCTCTCTTCTTTTTCTCTCTCTCTCCTTCCTCTCCCTCTCTCCTTCGCCTCTTCCTCTCTCCTTCCCCTCTCTGTCTCTCTCCTTCCTCCCTCCCCCTTCTCTCTCTCTCTCCTTCCTCTTCCTCTCTCTCCTTCCCCTCTCTCTGTCTCTCTACTACCTCTCTCTCTTCTTCCTCTCTCTCTCTCCTTCCTCTCTCTTCTTTTTCTCTCTCTCCCTCTCTGTATTCCTTTGATATTTGAAAAGTAACTGTATTCGAAATACCCTCAAATGAGAGAGTATTTGTACCTGAATACAGTTACTCAAAATGAGTATTCTGAATACGTATACATGTATGTAGTTAATCCCCAACACTGCATACAGCCATATTGTCCATATTCATTTAGATTAATTTGGTGAAAGTATCGGTTCAGTGTTGGATATTTTGACATTTTTACGGTATCGGCTCTGATATCCGATACCAGTATCGGATCGGTGCAACCCCAGCCAAATATACAGCAGAAGTTCTAAATTGATATTGATATTTCTTCCCTGTTTACCTGCAGCGTAGTGCCTTAAATATGGGCCTCTTGGGTCATGCCGTCGTCAGGGGCAACATGTAACTGTGATCTCACTGCAGGACGTGTGCACAAGTACCTCATGATCTCGAAGAAGACACATCCGGCACTCCAAATGTCCATCTTCAGACTGTAGTAGCCGTCAGTCAGAAGGCACTCCGGAGCCCTGTACCAGCGCGTGGAGATGTACTCTGTGTGCGGAGGCTTCGAGTACACGCTGCGGCAGGAGCCAAAGTCCCCCAGCTTCAACACGTTTTGCTAAAACACGGACCAAAGCAGGATTTGTTAACGATGTAATGTTTCCCATGGATTTGTCCTGAGGCTACAGTGGTGCCAGCAGTCCTTTGTCAATCATTTGTTCTCTTCTGTCACATTTTATGTTCACGTTTCATAATTCTATTGGAGTTGGAGCAGGTGCCAACACAACCATGTGGGAGAGAAACCGTTTTTGAAAGGAATTTCCAAAAAGAAAATGTCCTTGATCATTATTTGATAGTGATTGGATTGGATTGGAAACCTGCCATATTATTCTTATTAAAGTCCTTTCTACTGGCCATCAGGCGCATGCTTTTAAATATTGTCTCCACTTTTGGACACCTTTTTACAGAGAACAGAGAAGAGGCATTGAACTTTGTGACAGTTTTTGCTTCATGTGGATTGGCCCAGGAATTACAGAGAAATTAGCAATAAACTAAGACTAGAAATCTTCTTTTTGACCCAACCCTCCTTTGGACCGACTGAACCCTCCCCAGTCACAGGGTGGGTTGGGTCAAATGATTGCAATAATTCAAATTGCTATTAATCTGTTTCTATGTACTATTAAAGCCTCATGATTTAGAGCAGTGGTTCCCAACCTGGGGGGGCTGGAACTGCAGGGGGGCCCAGAGCTTTGTCTGGTCAGAGGGTTACAGGATTTTTAGCCAGATTTTTAGTCTTAGGAGGCGTGGCTCAATAAAAACTTTCTCTCATGACATGATCTGTGGAGGGACTCCTCATGTGTGTGTGTGTCCTCATGTCTGTCCTTAAGTGTGTGTTGTCTTTGCACAGATCTTTAGTCTCAAAAGATTAAAAATCCTCTAGTGTGTGGCCACCTTTAGGCCATAAGAGATATTATTTGAGTAAATTAAATACAAAAAAATGACCAAACATGACTAAGAAAGACTACATGTGCAGAGAACACTCCAAATTCTGTTTATTGGTTTGAAATAATTCCTATTTGTTACATTTTTTACATTGTAATGTATTCAGGAAGCATGCGGTTTTGGAATGGGGGGCCCCCGCCAGAATCCAGCCTGAACAGGGGGGGCTTCTAGGAGAAAAGGTTGGGAACCACTGATTTAGAGGGATCTACTCATTGTTCTGGAAGGTGTGCAGACTTATTTTGTGGCAAAATGTTGAAAGCCTTGGCAGTAAAGCTAAGAAGTGACCCAACCCACTCCGCTCTCCCCTACTTGTAATTATTACTTTGTTTGGTGAGATGATGCATTCTGTATAAATCATTGTTTTACATCCATGAAGGAAATACTGATGACGAAAGGTTTATCAGGGAATTGAAGGAATCTAATGAGTCAGTGGCATCATACAAAATATAACATACTGTATACAACAACAATAACAAATTTTAAACAATATATCAAAGAACACAAAATTTACCTCAACAATGCTGACAAGACAAAATGGATATGCAGTAATTGTACAAGTCAACCCCCTCTTATAGTGGTTTTCAGTATCTGACCAAATATAAGCTCATTAGTGTCGCTGACGAGGCTGTGCGGACCAGAGCTTCAATCATAAACATCACAAAGAAACGCCAAATTTGGGAAAACTAGGTTCAATTTTTTGTCACTTTGAAAAGGGAAAAAAGCCAATTCTCACTTTGATGAGGATGTTTTCTGGCTTGACGTCTCTATGGAAGATCCCACAGCTGCAGAGAAAGAGTGATGAGAACATGAGGACATCAGTGAGGATGCTCTGAGCAGTACCTGTGCATGTGTTCCAGGGACTTGCACAGCTGGTACATGTAATGCTTTACGGTGTGCTCCGGCAGAGGGCTTTTCCTTCCTGAAACACACATAGACTGATCACTCTCTTGTGTTTGGTGTTGGGACTGTCAAATGATAAACGGCCACATTTACAGTGCACAGCGTAAATGAGGTTAAGGTGAACTGTATTATCCTCGTAGGGAAGTTTGTCCTCAGCATTTGATGAATGGAGGGCTCTGCACTCCTAAGTAGGCGACAGGTGCATAGGAGAAGATAATACTTAACTTGAAATAAAGATAAGATAAGTTAAGATAAGATAGCCTTTCATTGTCTCCAGAGGCGAAATTCTTTTTGGACAAGCAGGAAAGGAAAGCTCCGGCACACTGTCTCACTCTTTTTCAGCTTTTATTGCAACGTTTCGGTCACACAGACCTTCATCAGGCCTAGAGACAGCCCCTTCCGCTTAGTCTATTTATAAGCTCTGGGATGGCCCCATCAGACAGCATCCAATAAGGTTCCATATGCATTGGAAAGAGGAGGGTTGGGGCTTTAAAACAAGCCCACCCATGTCCTTCCCGGGGGGGCGATGTAAGGTCGCGTCAAACATTTGTGTCAAAAAGTGCTAAGTTAGCATTAGCTAAAACTGCTGACTCTGCACTTTACAAAATCGCCCAGGGATTCAAAACGGTACTAGACAAAAACTTTTTTTTTGTCTGAAAACTTGACTTCTTCATCCTGAAAATGTGTCTCTGGTCAGCTGCCATCTTGTTTATATAGAACATGGAGGACTAAAGTATGGAGTAACATTTTGTGCCAAAAATGAGCACAACTATGGGGCAACATTTAGGACAATTTTTTTGTTTTGTTTTGTTCTCAAAAATGTGAATATATGGAGAATAAAGACAGATTTGACACAGAAAGTCAGGTTTATAGCCTTCTATGTTTATAGAAGCATATTTTAGTGGAATAATAATCAAAAAAGTGCTATGAGCGACTAATTTTTTGTTGGTATTTTTGTCAAAAATAAACATTTCTACAGTAACTACAGCCTTTATCTTCCATCTCCTGGGCCAGGTCTAACGCACAAAACATTTTCTTATGTCCACAGTCATATACATTGATTTTTTGCATATAGGGAAAGAGTGAGGTGAGAAATAATTTTTTTTCGAAACATGCAAACTCCATACACAAAGGCCTGCATGGTTCAGGATTCCAACCCAGGACCTTCTTGCTGTGAGGCAAGAGCGTGAACCACTCGGCCACTGTGCTGCCAAACTAACATTTTACACAATATCTCAATGAAAAGAAAATCAATCTTCCTCCCTCTCTCTCTCTTCCTCCTCTCTCTCTCTTCCTCCCTTTCGCCTAAGCAGCTGTAGCCTGGAGTTATCCCACCTTCCTGGTTTGTAAGTGCCAAATACACCCAAAGATCATAGCAACCAATTGCAAGCAATTCAATTGACAATAAAAATGTATTCTATTCTATAATCTTTACTGGCAGCAGGTGGAAATTGTTTTCAACTTTTTGCATATGGCCATTTCAAACCATACCATTGTGCACCATTGATTCAAGAAAGGATCAATATTGAAAAAAAAGATCACTACTGAAAATAAACTACTCCCGAGTCCCAAAGAAAGCCACAAACGGAGAGTATAAGGACTGTGTGTGTTTGGGTGCAGTACCTTGAATGTACTCGTAGATGTTCATCTCCATCAGCTCACAGATCAGAGACACAGTGCCAGTCTGTTTATCACTGCACAGGGAAGAGAACAAATCATCTCATGGTAAGATACTAATAACATCACAACAGTCTAAAGAGCCTATAGCAGGGGGTTGGAAAAGGTCCAAAAAGATTTTTATACTGTAAAAATGGACAAAAAACATGTAAATGTAAGCATTTAATGTTACAAAATAACCACAACTCAAAAGTTACCAAAGAAAAGCACTTTGTAAATTTATGTATGTTTTTTCCCACAATTTTTACAGTATAAAAATCTTTTCGGACCTTCAGTTGATTTTTTTCCCTCGGACCTTTATGTTTAAGGTTTGAAAACCCCTGGCCTTGAGCTTTCCCGTCTTGTACAACAGATTTTTCTTTTTTACGTTATTTCATTTGAATTGACCAAATAAAACTAAATAAACTAGCAATGATTTGGGTCACTATTTTTTTTTTTTTTTTACTTGAGTAAGTAACATTACTCTTACTTGAGTAAAAATGTGGCAGCTCTAACCACCTCTGATAATGACAGATAACATGATAGTGTTCCATGTGTGGTGCTTGTGGTACTCACTAGATGAGCTCATGGAGCTGGATGATGTTGGTGTGAGGGCTCAGTCTCTTCATGGCCTGCACCTCTCGCAGACTGTTGGCTTGTTCCAAGCTGAGCAACAAGACAAAACAATCAATTGACCTTTGTTTAACCAGAAAACCCATTACAACTTTAAAAAGCAGCATTTAATATACTGGTTGTATGGAATTGTAGAATATGTCCCTCTTTAGATGTGGGCAGGATTTTCATTTTGAAAATATTTACCATGACAATTACACCAGGATTACATCATGCTAAATTTGATGATTATTTATGAATAATTGATAGTGGGAACGCTGTCTGTGTCTGTGTCTCACATGAAACGCTCCAGGCTTAGTATTAAATGTAACAGTGTAACCCGACACCGGCTTATGAGCGCGGTAGTGATTTGGATAAAAGCAGCGCTCCGACACCTCCATGTTTTCTCCGCTCACCACAGGGTCAGGGCCGGGGCTGCGCTGACATCCAATCGGACCGCAGTCACGCTCAGCTCATGTTCCAGGGTCCCACACATAAACATTAGCTGCTAATTGTAGGCTCACAGGAACATGTACCTGGTAATACTCTGCTTCATTAGGACACAGGACATACAGTTCCTGCTAATGAGCTGTATGCACAGAACCAACACGTGACTTCCTACCGCTCACCATCAAATTAAGACACAAATCTAAAAATATCTATATAATATATAATAATATATAAGGTCCCGGGTTCGATTCCCGGATCGTGCAGGCCTTTCTGTGTGGAGTCTGTGTGTTTCTCTTGTGTCTGGATGGGTTTCCTTCGGGTGCTCTGGTTTCCCCCATCACCCCAACACATGCCCATTAGGTCAAATCCTCCTGCAGGTGATTCTGACCATGAGCCTGGCTCCACATCTGACGGGTCGCCCCAGCAGCATCGAAGGATGGGTCAAATGCATAGTGTATATGATTGATGGAGATGTAATTGGCTAGCTCTGGTTGAAGCCATGCTAGCATACGGGGCTGTTTCCGGAACTTTTTGGCCCCTCTTTAACTCATTATTGGAAATAGTGTTGTTAATATGGCCCTCAGGTGCTTGTCTTACAACGCACTAGGGCTGAACGATATGGACAAAATTTCATATCTGGATATTCATGCCGGATATCTCTATATCGATACGATACTACTACGGGTTCGGTGAAGAGTTGTGAATAGTGTGTGTGCGTCTCCCTTACTCCCGCCCTCCTATGTTTGTCATTGGTTGGCTTCAGCTGTCGACCCACAGTAAGCATGAAATAAGGTTTGTGGTTGGCTGGCCGTAGTGGTGCATTCAAGGGCAATCGTAAAAATTATGTTTATTGTGACTGCCAGAGCTGTGCATGCAGGGCGAGCGCGGGGGTAAATCTATATAGTTTATATCGTTGCTTTTTCGATATTAATATCTTGGATGTTCATATGTCGATATAGATACGATAACGATATATCTTTCAGCCCTACAACGCACTACACCGTCCTGGTCTTTGTCTTGTAATATTTTCAACATTAAAAGAGAAGGTAACTTACACATAAATTAATACGTCCATCTCTATTTACGGTCTATGGTCAAATGCAGAGAACGAATTTCCCTTCGGGGATCAATAAAGTTCACCTTAAAGAGGGCCTAAACGGGCGTGGCCAGAGCCTTACTCCTCCCACACCAAAAATTTGAAACTGCCGTGAAAGAGGCATGTTCGCTAATCCAACTCCAACTGGCTACGGGGGAGGAGCCACAGTGTTAGAGAGGATGATGAGGGGGAGGAGCCACAGTGATACCACAGCGTTAGAGAGGATGATGAGGGGGAGGAGCCACAGTGATACCACAGCGTTAGAGAGGATGATGAGGGGGAGGAGCCACAGTGATACCACAGCGTTAGAGGATGATGAGGCGTGGCAGAGCTGATGACGTCGACTTCTACCAACCGCAAAATTCAAATGGAATAGATACAGTTCACGAGTTCAAACTCTAGAGGGCGATAGCCACTCGGTTTTAGGCATGAAATTACACTTTTGACCAAGTTTGCACTAAAATGTCAAAATTCTGTAGACAGAAGTATTTTACACCCATTTAGACAGTTTATCAGCAAAAAATAGTTGGTTTGGTGTTTAGTTGTTCTTTAAATACAGATTCGAATGCAGTAAAAAGTAAAAGTTATTTTTTCTGTCGTATATATAAAGTGTTTTTTCTTATGCAACAAACACACAGTATTAGTCATGAGTATTAGCGAGCATCTGTTCTTTGTTTAATGACTATTTTCTAGTCCACTAGGCAGTTTCCTTTCCTCTGACAATTTAATAGTCATGTAAGCACAAGTTTATTTAACCTTTGCAAATGAAATAAACAAATCCGCTGTGTAAAGCTCTCGTTTATTACCGCCCGCGGAATAATAATGTTTGCAAACACTGGTGATATTCCAATGGTTTGCTATTTTTAGCTGCGTCTCAGCAGAGAGGAACTGTGAGAGCGAGGAGCTGTGACGCTATGCTCTGGTGCCTCAAACTCAAACCTGCACCGAACCTCGCGAATAAACGGAGTAACTGGGAATATGGAGCAGAAGACAGGAGTCAAAGATGTACAAGCTGTTTAAAGAGTGTATAATATGCAAATTAAACTTTTGAGAGTGTGTTGCATTGTCAAAATCAAAAGCAGTCTTTGCTTGTTTGAGAAATTTCCAAGCAGAAAATGTCTAAAAGTGAATTTCTCCGTTGTGAGATCAATAAAGAACTATCTTATCTTATCTTATCTTATTTGGTCATGATTGGATACACAAACCTGCCATATTATTTTTATGGCTGAAAGTCTGTTTTACTGGCCAACATCTTGCACGATTTTGAACATTGTTACCACTTTTGGACACCTTTATGAGAAAATAATTAGACCTTAGTTCATGTGTGCTGACAGACAAAACTTTCACAGAGCAGAGAAGTTATCATTGTTACCACCACGGAATTTTCAGCTGCCCTCCAATTTTAAAATATAGACTCTTTAGAATATTGTGACATCACATGAACACAACCTCTTTGAGGTGAAATTATATGGGGTTAGTGAGTAAAGTTACTAGAATTGAACCCCAATCTGTACGAACCAAAACTAACAACAGCTGTTGTTACCGACATCCTGAACCTTGAACAAGATTTTAGAGAAAGTCCCCAAAGTTTTGAATCACTATTGCCCCAATTATTGACAAACAGGAAAATAATGCTGCATTCCAGTTTATCTCAGGGGTTGTATTTTCCGAGCTCCAGCCTGGAAATTTCAACCGGAATGTGCTCCAACCCTGTAATTCCAACTCTGAAACTGTTCTTTGATCTCTCACACCTGACTTGGAGGAAACAACATGGCAGTGTTGAAATAAATAAAAACACCCGACTACAATATGTTTACATGCCTTGTGTTCCTAACCCTTTAGTTGTTCTCTGCTGCCCCCTGATGTCCGTCACTCTGCTCCAGCTGCAGTTGAGTCTCAGCTGACTGTTTGTTCTGTGATGCTAATGTTGCTAACGCCCACCCCAGGCTAATGACAACAAGAACTAACTGCATAATTTGTAACATGACGAGAAATCGTACACAAAACCACAGTGTCCGGGCTTATAAAATAAGTTAGGGGCATAAAAGGTTACTTTTACCAGCTTTGTGGTTTAAATTATGTATTTGTGTCATTGTCGGTCATTAAACTTTCGACCTGACACTGGAGCACAGTAACTCAGAGGAAACGTCTTTCCCAGCTCGGAGTTTCTACCTCCGAGGACAACTGGAACGCATCATAATATCTACCTCATTTGTCTTTCAGGTGTGTCATGACTTTCTGGATCATCCAAGGTGAGACCGACTTCTGCATGTCCAAATGGGAGGAGATCATCTACAACATGGTGGTGGGCATCATCTACATCTTCTGCTGGTTCAATGTGAAGGAGGGTCCCAGCCGTTTCCGCATGACCGTCTACTACTCCGTCACGCTGGCCGAGAACGTGGCTCTGACCGCGGCCTGGTACACCTACCGCGGCCCGCACACCTCCGACTCTTCCGCCTTGGTGGTGGTGTGCCTGGTGGCCTGCAGTTTTGCCCTGGGCACCTTCTTCATGCTGCTTTACTACTGCTGGCTGCACCCGGACGGCCCTGTGATGGGGTCGCAGTGGGGCGGGTGCGTGGACGAAGGCGTGGTGGGTGCCGGAGGGGTGGCGGGGGTCATCGACGCTTGTCTGACGCCTTCGCAGGGCTCCCAAACGGACATGGTCATCACTAGTCCACCGCGGACTCTGCCCAGGACTAAGGGGGACAGCGGGGACCCCACGCCGGGCGATAGGGAGCGGGACAGCTGTTTGCCCGTGTTTCAAGTGCGCCCCTCTCCCGCCTCGTCCCCGGCTTTGCTGCACAGGACATCGTCATCGTCGCGGCAGGAGGGGCCTGTCATCCGAATCGACCTACCCAGGAAGAGATACCCGGCCTGGGACGCACACTTCATCGACAGGCGCCTGCGGAAAACCATCCTAATCCTGGAGACGACGTCAGCGGTCAGCCCACGGATACAGTACAGGAGTAGCCTGATGGGCAGCAAAGAGGTTTTAGAGTACGAAACCACTGTCTAAGGCAGAAAAGTGGTTTGGAAAAACAAAAACCTGTCACCCTGCAGTGTTATCCAGGGACTCCCCTCCACAAGGAGAGGAAGACAGGGACATTTGGGAGGGGCGTTTTCTCAATAGAATGATGGTTGTTTGATTGTAAAATGTGACGTGCAATCGCAGACCAAGGCTCTGGATGTCCTGCTGTCTTGAGGAGTTGGATGGTCCAGTCCTGGGAAGCAAAGTGAACCAGAAGAAGCGTGTGTCATTGAACAGAGGATTTAATTCCAATTTGTTTATAGCACATTTAAAAGCAACTTCAGTTGACCAAAGTGCTTCACAATGACAACATTTCAGTGCAATCTCAGATATAAGAAACCAAGATATACTCCGTTAGCAAGCATTGAAGATCAGAAGACTCAGAGAAGAAGGCTTGCTGGCCTCTGGTCTTTGGCCTGGCTTTAGGATCAGCTAACAGGAGCTGGTCAGCTGACCTCAGGGCTCACAGCCGAGCCTAAGAGCCTAAGAGTCTGAGATGTCATAGTGGGAAATGTAAATGAAGAGCTGCAACACCTGGTCTGAAGAGGATTTACCTGGTGCTGCCTGGTGCATGAATCCCAGCCATGAACCACAAAAAATGGAGAACATGAAAGGCAATGAATGCAATTTTTAATCTTCACATATTGATGTTCCAAGTAGAAATTGGATAGTGCATTCAAGCATTTTCTCTCAATTTTTGGGTCTAGGTACAACTCGCCTTATAGATTGGCACTTAATAGTCACAGACCAGACAGTAAAGATAGTTAACTGTGCATTGTGGAACTTTTTCTGTAAAAAAAAAACAAAAACCTTTATAGTGGTGCAAATTTGACCCTTTAGTGACCCAGTGGCTGTATGGGTGTTGAGATGGTGACTTTTCATCACAGCGACCTTTATGATGCTGCAGAATACAGAATTTTGAGGGTTTCTGGTAGGTTTTCTATGGAACAATCTCCATTACGCAAGTAAAGACGCATACACACACACACACACACACATTCAGCCACTGGGTCACTAAAAGGTCAAATACACACTAGTGTAAAGTTTTTTTCTTACATAAAAAGTTCCACAGTGCACCTTTAAGGCTCCTTTATGCTCTATGTTCGAAGCACATGCCCATTTGACCAATTTACAAACAAACCTTCTTCGGTAACCATGGTGTATAAAACCTTGCGGGTGACGTCATATTATGTTGGTAAATTTCCTGCCCCACTTCTCTCAGTGCGCTCCAGTGTTAAGTTTCCATAATGCAGGCTGGACATGGACATGCAGAAATATGAAATGCAAGACATGAGACGGTGACTATGCTACGAAATGTGAGCATAAATGAGCCTTTAGACCTGGTTGCTATCAATTTTTTTTTTTTTTTTTTATGTAACCAACACCTATCAGCCAATGAGAATGTCCAGTGCCAGGATGGAGAAATGTGAAGACACGGATGACATAATATGTGCTGTGGTATTGTGTCACATAATTGGATTGCTCGAGATCATTGTGGATTATGGTATGTCATATTTCTACTGTCTTGGGATTTGCACACAAAATTTGTGACAAAAAGATGAGGTGTTATAGTGTACATGCACGTGCACAAAGTCATAAGCTACTTTTGTGTTACTTTTTCCTTGGGGATGAAGTTATTTGAAATGCTGCTACAATGATGCACAAAAAGAAGATCTATATAATGGTAAACAAAACAATACATTCGGCTATTTGCCCATATTTGCCAAGATCCTGAAGTTTGCATGTGCCATAGACTTCATTCAATCTATAGGTTGCGTTCAAGTGACATTGCAACATTCTGAAAAGCCTATAGTTTAAAGCAGTACTGTGGAACCTTGGTTTATTCGCCATCTAGTGGCCGTCGAGAGAACAGCACGGCCCCAAAACTGAACAGATGTCTGAGGACAACGTGCTTTTGTTTTGG
>OMNZ01106813.1:9161-27954 GCA_900303255.1 Lesueurigobius sanzi | reverse complement strand
AGGCTAATGATGACTGTCAATGTCCCTCGGACTGGGGCTCCACACAAGATCTCACCTCGTGGGGTATCAATGATGCTAAGAAAGGTGAGGAATCAACCCAGAACTACACGGGGGAGCTGGTCAATGACCTGAAGAGAGCTGGGACCACTGTTTCCAAGGCTACTATCAGTAATACACTAAGACATCATGGTTTAAAATCATGCATCACACGGGAGGTTCCCCTGCTTAAGTCAGCCCATGTCCAGGCCCATGTCCAGGCCCGTCTGAAGTTTGCCAATGGCCATCTGGATGATCCAGAGGAGTCATGGGAGAAAATGTGGTCACATGAGACCAAAATAGAACTTTTTGGTCTTAACTCCATTCGCTGTGTTTGGAGGAAGAAGAAGGATGAGTATCATCCCAATAATACCATGCCTACAGTGAAGCATGAGGGTGGAAGGAATGGGCCAAAATCCCTGCTGCAGTGTGTGCAAACCTGATGAAGAACTACAGGAACCGTTTGACCTGTAATTGTTAACAAAGGCTTCTGTACTTGACTCAAGTGATCAAATACTTATTTGACTCTGTAATATACAAAAATATTGTTAATAAATCATACAATATGATTTCCGGATATATATTTTTTTTAGATTCTGTCACTCACAGAGGCATTGCACCAACGATGGAAATTTTAGACCCCTCCATGATTTCTAAGTGGGAGAACTTGCAAAATCATAGGGTGATCAAATACTTATTGGCCTCACTGTATATGCGGCGCATATGAGAATATGTTACAAAACTTTAGAACCTGTTTCCTCTACATGAGGCTTTTATTACATTCTGGCAACCATATTTCCACTTAAGTAGCTCTTACAGACTTCAATCTGTCCAGTCTCACTAGGGGGCACTATGGTTCACCAAGTCATCACTACATGTTAAATGCACACCAAAATGGCAGATGCATGTTTAAGATAAGATAAGATAAAACACCCAGCGGGTTTGAGTCAAAGCACTTTAATGTGCCATGACATGCAGCATCTACCGAGTTTTCACATTGGCGTGACGCTGTGAATGGCGCTGGATCTAACTTTAATATTATTTTCTCACCTGTGCTCCCACATCGTGCCGAATCATCTCCTGTATCACTACGTCAGCGAGCGTTTTAAAATCTTGGACAAATTTCTTATTCTTGTCCTCTCCAGTTTTCTCCTGAACCAGGAGCTGGAACAATGGCGCCTCCTGTCTGCAGACACGCGCCACGTTCGCTGCTTTCTCCGCCACTCGGAGCAGCAGCTTCAGCAGGTCCGCCATGTCTGTGGAACAATGGAGAGAAAACATAATTACCATTAGGCAAAACCAACAAACCAAGTACAAAAAAATGTGTCTTTCTAATGACTTTTAATTCATATTTTAAGAGGCGTTTATTGCAAAGTTTTTAACGCTATTTTTTACAGAGAGAGGAAGCTTGAGTGTGAGAAAATGGGTGAAGTAAGCAGGCTAAACAACTAATTATAGGCTGTAAAAATAGGCCACCCATTAAATGGGTGGGGAACATACCGTTTGGATTTCATCTGTGCATTTAGCTGGAAATAGAAAGGTCGGAAAATATAGCAATATTATAGTTTTATGGTGTTATAATTAATTAAGCATAATCAACAATATCTTGTAAAAACAAATAGGCATTGCTAAATTGTTATTTTCTGGCATGTGGGATTAAATTAAAAAGTTAAAATTTCTCTATGTACAGTTTAGATACAACATTTGAGAGAATACAATTTGAAATGCGAAACTAATACAAGAATCATGCATTTCAAAACGGGTGTAGTGATCTAAACCACAGGATGTATCAAGTTTTAGACATAGCAAGACCTTATGAAGACAGGGCATTTTGTTGTTTGCACAAAATATTGTTTTGTCTGAATAATTCAAATTCAAATTGCGATTCTAATGCGATTCTTCTATTGCGATTGCGATTAAATTGTGGTGGAAGCAGTAGTATCAGCCTGGTAGTTACACCTTAAGTAAACCTGAAAAAAGTCCAAGAATTTTGTTTACAATGACTCAAAGTTACAAAAATGTTATAATCTAGCAAAAAAAATCATAATTGAAATGAGTTCAAGTCTGTACTGATCTTTAAACTGTTGCCTGTGGTTTCACATACGTAATTTAAACAACATATTTTTTTACAGTACTATTTGTTTTCCAAAAATAAATTATTTTATATTCAGTATTTAAAAAAATATCACGCACAAACATATTACATAATTATTTCCCAATGAATCATGATTATTCTCATTTATGACATACATATAAACACACGACATTCTTCCAGCTAGCTTACTTCATAGCATTTTGTATTTACATTGCAATAAAAAACAGTCAATGTTAGATTTATTTTTAGCACGTATAAATATAGTTTACTAGTTAGAAAACACAGTCTGAAGTCAAATATATAGTCAAACTTCACCTGTCTCCTGCTCCAAACCAGCTTTAACCCTAAATCCCTTCGATCGGTAGTCCCCGGTGCGCTCCGGTGCTGTGTCCGCCCTGAGCACTCCCTATGGCGTATGAAGTGACCGGGTAGACCTCGGTAAAGGTCGGATCTCTGGTTTATTTTATGGCTAATGTGTCAAAGTCTCCGCTCAGGGTCAGAAGAGAAGAAGGGCTTGGCTTTTGTTTTTTCAGCAGCGGCAAAAAGTCACAGCTACGTCACCAGGAAGTAGAAGGCGTGCACGTACAAAGGGGGCGGGGCAGATGGTGTCGCGTTGATGCTAGTCTCTGAGCTCTAGCTGTTAGCTCGCGGATACAGGAAAAACAATAGGTTAAAATGTCCAAAACCAAAATCCTGCGAGCTTTGGTGAGTGAGCGACTGGCTGCAGTGGCTGAAGAGATATCTGCGCTGTTTGAAAGAACGCTAGCGGACTATGAGGAGGAACTGCGTTGGTCCAGAGAGGAGAACCAGAGGAGAATCGAACTGGTCGCAGGAAAGGCCCAGATTCCATCAACGAGTCCTGGCCCCGGGCTGAACCAGAACATTACAGAGATTATAAACATTAAAGAGGAGGAAAATGAACAAGGCGTCAAACAGGAGGAAGAGCCACTGCCAGTGCCCATCCCAGAGTTCATCACTGTCTGTGTGAAGTCAGAAGAGTCTTCACAACATCAACAGAGACAAACTGAGCTCAGGATTGTAACTCACGGCATCAACTTAGAGACACATTTCCACTCAAAGACCATGGGAGACACTCGGCATGAATCTTCGGAGACTGACAATGACGACTGGGAACCTCCGTTCAACTGTGCAGATGGAGACGAGGCTGATGGAGACCAAAACAACCAGGTCCAAAACAGAAGCCCCAAATTACCCCCTCAAAACAAGTCTGCTGAAACTGTGGTCACTGTGGAGAGTGGACAGATGTCTGGAACTCACAGAGGAGCTGAGAGGAAGAAGCACCCGTGCTCTATTTGTCCAAAGAGATTTAGGAACATGTATGAATTACAAATGCATTTAAGAGTTCACACAGGAGAGAGACCTCACAGCTGTTCAATTTGTAAGAAAGCATTCACCAGAAAGGCTAGTCTAGACGCACATATGAACTTACATACAGGGAAGAAAGTGTACAGCTGTTCAGTTTGTAAGCAAACATTCTTCCGCAAGGACAGTCAAATTGCACACATGGCCATACACACAGGGGAGAAAACTTACAGCTGTTCAATTTGTAAGGAATCATTCACCCGGCAATCTGAATTAATTAACCATAGACTAACACATACAGGAACAAAATACAAATGTGCAATCTGCAAAAAAACATTTACAAGACCAAGTAGCCTTGACCTTCATATGAGAACGCACACCGGAGAGAAACCTTTCAGCTGTTTACTCTGTAATAAAGCATGCTCACAAAAATCTCAGCTGTATTCGCACATGAGAACACACACAGGGGAGAAACCTTACAGCTGTTCAATCTGCGAGACAAGTTTTGGCCGTAGGTATAATCTTAAAGTACATATGAGGACACACACTCACCAGAGAAACCTTACAGCTGTTCAGTCTGAGGAACACGAAGACCTGCAGGGGGCAGAAGAACCATGAACTGGAGCTCATTCAAAGAAGTTTCTGGTGATCTCATTTTGTTTTGATTTACTGGTGTCAGAATATTGCCTTTTTTTTTTTTTAATAAAATGTTTTTCTGTATCTAACAAGTGTGAATTAAACAAGCCATACAGTAGATGTGTTTATGACGACTGGATAATATAACAACGCTAAAATAAAGTTGCAGAATGTAAATCTTGTAAAATTTAATTTTGTCTTGGTTGATACATAATTATTTCCTGATTTCTTTTCAAGTCCAAATGAGAAATGTGTGAATAATAACGGTAATATCTACTGCGCACTGTGGTCTATATAAGTCACTTTTCTTTCAACTGTTACTCGAGTAATTATTCAGAGTGTAGTCAATACAAGACACTATGTCTCACTGAGGTTGTTATTACATCGTACGCTCCATGGCAGAAAGCCACTAAATCCATTTATATACATCCCCCATGCCACTAACTCATCTCAGACCAGAGCTGTCAGTGTGGATTTAAAACGATGCATTATGTTCAGACACACAGTTTGTGCATGAATAGAGCAGAGTGGAAGCCAACAGACATCACTGCTTTAACCTCATAAATAAAATAGCACAATGTCCAAGGAAAGACAGCAACAAACAAAACACAAACCGGTATGGCCCCTATGCCATTGTGGCTTTTTCAACAGAATGTAGTGACACCCAATTATAGAAGATTTGCTTTAAAAAACTTACTAGTTTTATTTTTCTGCTTGGCCATTATTGATCCTTGAGCACAGGAAGTCACAGAGGTAAATTTGCTGTACAACCATATGAGTCATAAACAAGTCAGAGTCTGAACACTGAACACACTGAACTGTTCCTATGCCATCTTTTCCCTCACATTTTCTTCATACAATGGCCACATTGCTGGTGTAAAACCATAATACTTAGCACTGGCATTGTCATATCAAACTGTAATAAATAGAAAAACATGAAAACCTGACAAAAGCATTTTAATGTCTTACACTCATAGCACTGCACATCATTTCCATTTCAAAAACCTGTTCCACTCTAATTGTTAAAATAATGAATCAAACATTTCATAACTTAACGCTGACACTCACTAGGCTTCTGCCACCACTGCGCTGGGGTAGCCTACATTTGCACCAATGGCCCCTTCGACCTCCACCAAAGTTTTCCAGGGGTGGAAAGTATACAAAGTAACTTTGTTTAGCTTAAGTTCATTTTATGATGAATACTTTTTACTTCTCTTTCACTACATTTTAGAGCAGGTACTGTATCTGTACTTGTTAGTCCACTACATTTTTGATCTGGAGTAAAAGCCAAAAGTATTTTAAATAGCAACTGAATAAGCACTAAAGAATCCTCTAAAACTAAAAAAAATATGATCAAAATAACTAATTCTAACAGACTCAAGGTGGCCACACACTAGAGGATTTAAAATCTTTTGAGACTAAAGATCTGTACACAGACCACCACACACTTAAGGACAGACATGAGGACACACATACACACACATGAGGAGTCCCACCACAGATCATGCCATGAGAGAAAGTTTTTATTGAGCCATGCCTCCTCAGACTAAAAATCTGGCTAAAAATCGTCTAGTGTGTGTCCAGCTTTACTGATGTTTTTATGCCTTTTTAGCAGATAAATATTTACCATTGTTCCCCAGGAAAGGGTTGCAACCCCCAATGATTCCACAGCACACTTTTTGGACCCACTAGTTGAGAACCACTGGTTTACATGTATTTTTTTTCACAGTGAGTGTCGTTCTGATAAGAAATACTGTATCTGAATTTTAAAGTCTAAAACACTAGTGGCTCAGTCAGTCTCTGTTTGACCTGGTTATACATCATGTAGTCCATGTTTAGAAGAACAAATTTATGGACTCCTGGCTCCAATCCTGAAGAGCACCTGACACGGGCATCTTTTTACCCACCGAAGCACTCACCTTCTCCACATCTTAAGTAGTCCTTGTTTGGTGTGAAACAAAAGAACAATTCTTCATGAAAAATAAATGTATTTGTTTGTTTCAGTTCCAGTTCCTCAGGTTAGATCCCAATGCAAAAACCCAAACATGCACGTGGAGGAACAGCGCCTCTACTCTGAGCTCATATCAAACTTCCTAGATATTTTACTTTCAGCACCCCATAACCGTAATATGCCCATTCTATGCTCATGTATCCAATTATACCATCTTAAGTGCCCACATTATTATTATTACATTAAGCACAGATAATGTAAATCACTGCTAATCCACTACTCTCCCACACAACCATGCACTTTCAACCCACAAGCACAGCCGCATCACGTGACCTGACCAGGAAATGCATTTTTGGTCAAAGCGCTGACCACAGTGCTGTCCATTACCGGTCATTATGGAGCGAGTGCGTGAGCAAAGGCCTAATACAATGGATCAATATCATAGTTTACATAGAAGAGAGAGAGAGGGTGAGGCAGAGGAGGAAGAAGAAGCACAGAGCAGAGACATCAAATGATGGAGGTAAGAAAACATATTTGTCATGATTTCTTCAGCAAATGCAAAGAAATGAATTGACAGTGCATGAACAGATTAGTGTTGAGTTACCATGTGTTCTTCATGAGTGAGTGCATGAGCTTCTCCAGAAGATGTTATTGTGCCATCATATTGATTCAGTTGAAATGTGAAAAAAGATCATGCACCACAAAAAGCAATCTAGAAATAATTACAATTTTAAGTATATTTGCCCTGGTATTGAGTAAGGAGGTTTGTCAGTGGGAAAGGTTTTTTGCACTTAAACAACAGAGATACAACATTTTGATGCAGTTAAAATTAGATCATGAAGCTCAATTTACTTTTTTTGGTTTGTTTTTATTATTTTAAGTGCAAAAATACTTATTCAACTGGCAGATTTGTTTTTGCATTTGGTGTTGGAGGAAAAAAAAAGATAATGGGGAAAAATAGAAATAAAAAACTTGCATTTGGAAATTGATTTTTTTTAAAGTGTAGAAATAAATGTAGATATAACACAAATTAAGTTGAAAGTGGACTGAATTTTGAATTTTAACTGCTGTTGTAGGGCAGATAAACACATTTATGTGCTTTTAAAGTGATAGTGTCTAAATTTATTACAAATCAAATAGAATGTTTAATTCACTGCCTCGGCCTGCATTTTGATATAAAGGAGCTTATACAAAATAATATTTTTCTAAAGTCCCTCCCTTTGCTGATCTCAGCAACCAATCAGTATCCCCGTTGCCATGACTTTGACCAATGGGAGTTTTCCTGTGAGCCGGCCTGCCAATCAACCCACACAGCAGCCAGTATGAGCAAGGAGGGAGCTTGTTTACTTACTTTCTGTCTCTCCTCAGTTTGCAAACGTACAGACTGTCATATTGATGTCACAATTGTGTTGTTTTCTTTTTGGTAACTTATTTCTGCCTCAGGCCAATAAGGGCGATATGTCTCAGCTGGAGAACGGGATGGTGGTGATCATCAGAGTTTTCCACAAATATTCAGGACACAAGTGTAAACTGAAGAAGGCGGAGCTTAAAGAGCTGATCAACAACGAGATGAACCACTTCATACAGGTAACAGGAATATCAGAATACCAGCACTACAAGTACCATAAATACAACAAATACTACAAAAAGGAAGGTTTACGATACCTTTTTCAACACGATTCTTCACCCAAACAACATAGAAAAATGTGCTAAGAGTAACATTAGTTTAATAATAATGATGTTTTGGTTTTACGTATAGCACTTTTCTGGACAGACGCTTTACATTGTATTATTCATTAACTCTATACTTGGTTTAAAATAATTTTACTTAGTAGAGGTAAAAAGTAAATGCAACTTGGTGAAAATACGACTCAAGTACTCTGAGTAATGAGTAGCTATTTGAATAATTTTGACTAACAAATCAGTTTTTCTTTTTGAGCATAAAGGTCATGTTTTGTTTTGGTGTTGTTGCAATGTGACACACTACATTTTAAATCATGCAAAAATTCCTGATATTCCCAAATAATACTCCCTGAAATTATACCAAACCAATCTTTCGTAAGATAAGAGACCAGAAATGTTAGTGTAAATTAATTAAACTTGAATTCCTCCAACTGAAATGATTACATCATGAAATTCAAGAACAAGAACGCAACATATCCCACCTTGATACACAGTACTACAGTGATTTGTGATTTTTTTTTTTCAATCAGAGCATCAATGAAAACGAGACCCTGGACGAGCTGTTCGCAGACCTGGATCAGAACGGAGATCTGGAGATCGACTTCCAGGAATTCATTACTCTCATCGCCATGGTGACGTCCGCCTGCCACGAGCTCTTCGTACCAAGTCACTAGATCGCAAAAGGGCTTTGACTGTACCGGGATTAAGGATCACAATGACAGATTTCAGTAGGGCCCGACCGATACGAATATTTGGGATCATCTGATACAGCTATATAGGAAAATATGAGCACTGATTAAATTTGTTGTAAATACACATTTTTAAAAACTCCCAATAATCAATCTCTTAGTATTCATGCTTTTTGATCATCTTGTCTGTCGAGAGCAGATATTCCACTGATTCCTATATCGGCTCATAATATCAGCCGGTCGGGCCTTAGATTTTAGTGTAACATTTACTGTGAAACCGTCTGTGTAGGTTCTCAGTCGTACAGGAGTTTCCCATCGTAGGCCAAGATTCTTCAGTCTTCATCTACAGAGTACAGATGGAGACTGAAGAATCTTGGTCTACGATTTACTGTGAAAATACATCTCAAAACAAAATTCTATTGGTCTAATAGATAATTATAGCCTGTAGTATGTGACCAGAATGGGATGTGGACTCTGACTTGTGGACTTTATCTCTCAACTCCTTGGCATTACCAATCTATGGATAGTCACTTTTATAAACAGGCTTTAAAGTTATGGTTTTAACTTCAAATGTTTTTCAATGCTCTCAGAATATTAAGAGAATCAGAATCAGAATAGTCTTTATTGCCATTGTCAATGAAAGGTTTCACAGACGTGGAATTTTCTTTGCTGTACTCAACATGAAACATAAACTTGTAATAATGATAAATAATAAACTATGACAAAATAATGAATTATAAAACTATAAGGGAATGCATACAATAAAATAAGATAAAAATCGAATAAAATAGATTTTTATTAGCAAAATGCAAATACAGCAGCGTAAATGGGAGAATTTCGAACCATTCACATGGTTTGACAAATAAAGAATCTTGAATCTTGAATTTACAGATGTACATTAGCAGCAGATGTGAGTGTGGACATACCACATGGTGCAAATAGAGCAGTGCAAATGGAACAGGGTATTCAGTTTACATTGGTCTGATACAGAGTTATTGAGTGTTCATGGCTCTGATACAGAGTTATTGAGTGTTCATGGGTCTGATACAGTGTTATTAAGAGTTCATGGCTCTGATACAGAGTTATTGAGTGTTCATGGGTCTGATACAGAGTTATTGAGTGTTCATGGGTCTGATACAGAGTTATTGAGTGTTCATGGGTCTGATACAGAGTTATTGAGTGTTCATGGGTCTGATACAGAGTTATTGAGTGTTCATGGGTCTGATACAGTGTTATTAAGAGTTCTTGGCTCTGATACAGAGTTATTAAGTGTTCATGGGTCTGATGCAGAGTTATTGAGTGTTCATGGGTCTGATACAGAGTTATTGAGTGTTCATGGGTCTGATACAGAGTTATTGAGTGTTCATGGGTCTGATACAGAGTTATTGAGTGTTCATGGGTCTGATACAGAGTTATTGAGTGTTCATGGGTCTGATACAGAGTTATTAAGTGTTCATGGGTCTGATACAGAGTTATTGAGTGTTCATTAGTCTGATACTAAGTGGTGCAGATGGTAGAGCGGGTCGTCTCATGATCGGAAGGTCGGGGGTTCGAATCCCAGCTCCTGCAGGTGCAGACTGTCGTTGTGTCCTTGGGAAAGTGTGAGGGGTTGGTGGTGGTCAGAGGGACCGTTGGAGCAGATGTGAGCAGCCTCGCTTCTGTCAGTCTACCCCAGGGGAAACTGTGGCTACAAACGTAGCTTACAACCATCAGCAATGAACCCCCCTCCCTTTCACGTGTGAGGCCCTTTGGGTGTGACTTGTGTCATATGAAAAGATTCCGTAGATTGAGTAGTATTAAGTGTTCATGAGCCTAACAGTGGAGGGGGAAAAGCCGTTCTTGTGGCGGGAGGTTCTGGTCCGGATGGACCGTAGCCTCATCCCTGAGGAGAGAGAGTCTGTGTCTGTTCCTAGTGGTGGTGCCAGTGTACCACACGGTGACGGAGGAGGTGAGGATGGACTCTCATACTGTGCATGAAAATAATAAGAGTTTTTTTTCTTATTTTGTGTTACCTTATGTAAAGCATCTTTGAGTGTCCAAAAATATGGAGAATGTAGTTTATAAAGAAACAATGTTAAAAATCACATATGTTTCTTAAAAATAGTAATAGTAATATATTGTAGTTTTTTTTGTGTAATACATGGAATATCTCAGTATTGGCATATCGTGAGGTTATCATTATCGTGAAGCATGTATTGAGTATTGTTTCGGGATCCAGAGGTTCCCAGCCCTAGTAGATATTGCAATAAGGACACAAACCTGAATTTATTTCATTTTAATATGGCAATAATAACAAAAACTCTTACCCAAGATCACAAATTACCAGAAAACATTGCTCATGTCTGGAAAATACTTCATCCTTCATTTCCTTCATTGTTATTACTGTGTTGCAAAGTAAAGAGAGACCAAAATCTGCCCTGAACAAGAACTAACACCTAAAGATTTAAAATGACTGGTCCATGACTAGTTGATGTGTTACTGTATTAGACAGTTTATTGCCTTCTCTCCTGAATTTTCAAATAATTGCTAGGATTTTGTAAAATGCGAAATGAATACACAGTTTGTGGATAAGGGCTTAAAAGGTTGGGAAGTTTTTGTGTTTGTTATGTTTTTTGCAACTGTTTATCAACCCCATATACTGTAAAGGCCTAGAACAAACAGTCCTTGTCATCTCATAGTAATGATAAAATAAAATCTTTGCTTGTGTATTATGTGTCATTATTGTCAGAATCAGTGTATGCGATATGAATATGCAAAAAATTAAAAACCAAGACTAACCCAGGTCTTAGGTCTAACCAAGAAATCCTTCATTCTGCCTCATGGTCCAGTACTTTGATTGTTCTTGGAGACATCAGCATAAAGGGCAACATGGCCATGGGAGACCTACAGAAAATGCAAACTGAAATCAACAATACCGGTCCACATGCTTGAAAGAGTGGACCATAACTTTCAAAATTGTCTGAATCAGTGTATTGACAATTGAAGTTGATGCTTAAGGATATTCTTTTCAAAACTGTGGAAAATGAAATCTCCCGTGTTGTGTGACAACCAAAAACAAGAATAAAGAGTTTTGAAACGTGAACAATTTTTTAAATTTCATTTTCAAATAAGTAAGTTCCCACGCCCCACCTTGTAAAAAACAGTGCAACACTTTGGAATTAGGTAAGCTGTGAAAAGTTATCAAGGGCAGTTTTGCCTGTTAGCAAAATCAAACAGAAATAATTTAGGAAAAAGGAACTTCTATTTCTTGTTCAGCACATTAAATATAAATAAGACAATAAAATTTGTATTGAAATACATATCGAATCATGACTAAAGTGAATCGTTGCATCCCTCATAATATGGGACTATTACACAAATGGATAATATTTTTCAACTGCAAGTGTCAGATGGTTTTATAGTTAATGTTAAAGCCTGGCTGTTAGCTAGCTGTTGTTACTTCGGCGTTGCTTCAAACATTTTCATTTATTATGTGACTTCTGCACGTGGTTGTGTTTACATGGTGCAGGCCCAGGTGAGGGGTGTGGTGGGTTAGGCTAGGGGTGCGGTGGGTGTGCACTGTGAGACAGGGGAGGAGCTGAAGTAGAAATTGAAAATAGAAATGAAAAGGTTTTTTTTTTTTTTAAATATGAAAAAATAAAAACGGTATATTTCATAGTGAGTATTCAGACCCTACAACTGCTGATCCAATGTTCAAGATTATCTCTCCAGACCATTAATGGTATGGTTGTGTTGTTTTGCAACTTTCACAATGATTTATAGGTGTGGTGAAAAATTCCATTCATTGACTATGATGCACAAAACCCTAACCCTATTTTAAGCATAGATCCATCTGATTTCAACTTATATATACAGTACAAATGAGATACATTTTGATCTCTAGCAGTGGCTGCTGTTATGACAAAATAAGTAACTAGGAATTTTGTAATAAAAGTGCATTATCTGTAAATTAATCTCTACATTTATGATTAACGGCTATGCAATGTAAACTGCTACTATTTACTTTGTAGCAGGTGTTGAAATCACAAACTACTATGAAATGAATAGACTCTCACATTAGCTATTGGTCAACATGATTTATTAATGTTGGTGTACTGTACATCAATAGTTTCCAGTAAACCACAGTACTCCAATACTGATTAGGCGCAATACTGAAGAGTTCATTTCTCCATTTTGAAGTTTTTGCAAAAATGTTATATATTTTTATTACCATACACTACAGGTGACAAAGTAAAAGTAAAAATGAATCCATTTGATCAAGGACAAGTGATTTCATATTTTTGATGTGCAAAAATAGATCTGGTCATTAAAAACACAGCCCCACAAAGAGCAAATTACAAGCATATGTTGATTTTTGTCAATGGCACTTTTTGCGAATTAACTCTTCATATGCACTACTGTTTTAAATTTCTTCTATATCAGACAATAAGGTAAGCGATGTGTTGTTCAATTACTTTTCTTCATATGCACATATCACAGAAAGTAAAAAACTACAACACATAAGTAAAAAATCAAAACAGTTTTTATATTCATTCTGTGTGAACTTAGTAAAACTGCAATACACAGTATATTGTAGCTAAAATATTTTTAAGGCATTGTTACTTCAAAGTTTTACCCAAGTAAAATTAGAAAAGTAACTGGTGAAAGTACTAATGAAACAGTTTGAGTGCTAAAGTGAAGTTTATGTTTTAGTAGAGATGTAATTTCAGGTGAATGAGGAAATAAATAAAGAGGGATCTGCAGTCGGTGGTGGAGTGTAGGGTTTGAATAATAAAATTCTGAAATTTGGTTTAAAATTTTTCACACAAATGTAACATGCAAGCTGGATTGTTGCAAGATCTGAATTTTCAGTCTCATGAAAAATCCATCATAAAGGGCTGAAGCTACTATGCTCAGCCTCAAATCCACAGGTGTTTAGACCCATCACATGGAAGTATTGCCGTGAGTGGCAATACTTTACATTTGCCCTACAACATCAAGCACTTTTGTAACAACACCACAACCATGAAAAAATACAAGGTGCTGCTTCAGATTTACAAACAAGAGCAACAGTTTTAAATACAAAATATTGAATTATTATTATTATTTTATTGATAACAACAAAGATGAATACAACATGAACCAAATGGTGAATTGTTTTAATACATTTTTTGCTAATGTTGGGCCAGATGTGGCAGCCAAAATCCCTAAACATATCACATAGGAAAACAATAACCTAATAGATAGAAATGCACAATCAAAGTTCCTTTGCCCTGTGGACGAAAGGGAAATTATTAATATAGTTCTAAAATGTAAAAGTAAAAAATCAACTGATTATAATGATGTAGATATGTCTTTAGTAAATCAAATCATTGAATTAATAGCAAAACCATTATCACATATCTTCAATTTATCATTTCAAACAGGAACTGTACCAAATCATATGAAAATAGCAAAAGTAATACCTTTATTTAAATTCGGCAACAAGCATCACTTTACAAATTACAGGCCTGTGTCTCTACTGTCACAGTATTCAAAGATATTGGAAAAACTTTACAACAACAGTTTAGAAAAATGTATAGATCAACACCATCTGCTTGACGATAGCCAATATGTTTTAGAGCCAACAGGTCAACTGCACTGGCTTTGCTGGATTCAATCGAGGAAATTTCTAATCAAATTGAGTAACAGAAAATAGTAGCTGGGATATTCATAGACTTAAAGAAGGCATTTCATACAATAGATCATAACATTAAAAAAGATGGAGCTGTATGGGATACGAGGGGTGGCCCTGACTTGGCTAAAGAGTTACTTAGAAAATCGGAAACAGTTTGTTCAACTAGGAGAATACGACTCTTCGTATTTGGACATCGTCTGTGGCCTCCCCCAGGGTTCTGTGCTTGGCCCAAAATTATTTATTTTGTATAATAACAATTTGTGTAAAGTTTCTGATGTTTCTGAAGTTTCTGATAATTTGCAAAAATGAATGTCAGACTTAAAATCTGAATTCATGAAGTTAAAGACCTGGTTCCATATCAGTAAATTATCTCTGAATCTGACAAAAACTAAGATAATGTTATTTGGGGAATTTTAAAGAAGATGTACAAATACAGTTAAACATACAGGGGCTAAACATAAAACGAGTCAAGGAGAATACATTTCTAGATGTTATTATAGATGAAAAAAACAATTGGAAAGCACATACATATCAATATATACAGAAGAGATTATCAAAAAGTATAGCAGTGTTAGGTAAGGCTAAACCAGTGTTGGATTTTAATGCACTACACACACTTTACTGTTCTCTGGTTTCACCTTACTTAACCTACTGTTCGGAAATTTGGGGTAAAACTACTTTACAACCATTAGTCATTCTGCAAAAAAAAAGCCGTAAGAACAATCTGTAACGCTGGTTATCTAGACCACACCAATCCATTATTTATTCAATCAAAATTCAAAAACTTCATGACATCATCACTTTTAAAACTGCTCAATTAATGTATAAAGTAAAAAATAAGCAATTGCCTGAATTTTAATTTTTTCAGTGTAAGAGAAGTAAAACACAATTTAAAGGGCTTGTATCATTTTAAAATTGGCCACGCCTGGACGACCAGGAAATGTTTGTGCATCTAAAATTATGGAACAATATCAGAATCAGAATCAGAATAGAGTTTATTGCCATTGTCAATGAAGGTTTCACAAACTAGGAATTTACTTTGGTTTGACTCGTGCAACATGAAACATAAATATAGATATAAAATAAGATAAATAAAAAACAATGGAGAAAAAAATAAAATAGTAATCCAGGAAGAGCTCAAACGATGTCCAAATATCAAACAGTTTAAGTATCGATTTAAATAAATAAGTATAAAGAAAATAGATGAGTTGCCATGTTTCTGTTGTGTGTTGTAAACCAGATGTTCATTGTGTATTGAACGTGTATTCAGAGCACTTTGCTAAAATGATCATTACAAGGAAGTCTATTATGTTATTGAAATGATGTACAGAAGAAAGGGGTGGGATTATATAAGTGTTTACTTCCCTCACTCCTTTTCAGACGGTCTTAATTGCCTCATTCTATGCGGACAGTAAATGTTGTTTGTTTTGTTTTATGTATTTTCATTTTCTTTTATTAAGTTGTCTTTTGTTTGTTTTTGATTTGTTCTATCGTCTGATTAAATTCATTCATTCAATATCACTGATAGCAAATTACGTCAAAATGCTATTTTTAGAACAGCGCGCTGCGTCCACCTGCAGGTCAGACAAACTTGGGACCTGTGGAGCTGAAGCTGTGAACTGCACTTGTAGGAACGGGAATATTGCCTTAACAGCGCTAATGGTAACAATCAAACACTGCTGCTTTGGGTTCTGCTGAGCGATATGGACGCTGTGACCATGAGTATCTTCATTGCATTTCCTGAGCTTGGAAGAAATCCAGAGAAATGCCAATGTTGGGTACAAGCTTGTAAGGAGAGGGATTTACTGCTCTCTGCATTTCATCGGTGGAAAAGGGCTAACAATTGATCATCCAGACCCAGCAACAGTGGGTTTTATTCATAGGTCAAAAACGAAGCAATGTTGACCTATAAGAAGCTGCAAAATTACTCAAAGTTATATGGGAATTTGAATTCGATCTTGGATTTGATCCAATTTGATCAAATTAAGCCACTATGAACGGCTAAACACTTTATACTGAAGTCCGAACATGCTAACTTCCTGCTAACTTTAGCCTGTCCGCTCTGTGAATCTTCTACAGCAAAAAAATCTCTTGATTTGATTACCTCTTACATCAGACAAATATACAAAATGCATAAATTGTTATTTTTCAGACGTAAATGTGAAGATCTCACCATTAATCTCAATGGATTAATGGTGTCACCAAAAAGGGGGCGTTAACCTTTTCGTTGCTCCTGTCTATTGCTTTAGGGCTTTGTTGTTTGGTCAAGTTTGACACGCAACTGTGATTGGTTAAAACAAGGTGCGTTTGATCCAACCAGCAACAGCTATCCATCCAAAAGTGCATTGTCTTCCTGAATGATTAAAAACTGCTGGAGTCTTTCCAGATATTACTGCCGGTGCTAATGTTATTTGCAGTGTAAAGCCAGGGCAATACAAATAAACATTATCTAAAAAGGTAGAAAAACATTTTTTTGTTTTTTAGACGTTTAGATCTTTGTGGACCACTAACAAAGCTTATTTATGGATTTACCCTTATCTTAAAAAAAATTGGCTCTTTCATCTGAGACTTCGGCATCATCACAATCTAGATTGTCAAAGGTTTTAGCACATAAATGAAAGCATGTTTGTTGTGGTACACAATGAAAAAGAACTGAAATATACGTCGTAGTAAGTAGTAGTGCTCAGTCAGTCAGGGTTATTGTTATATGGCTTTTGGCTCCATCTACAGGTAAGCCCTGGGAAGACTTCATGATCAAGTCATGTACACATCAGTTGGTGCAGAGTTAATAGGAAAGTCTGGAAAACGAGCAAGGGTCGAATGGTGGTGTCCTTAACTTTGAGTTTAAATATATGATCAGCAGAGGTGTGATGTAATGTAGAGTTATTACAGGAAATATGAAAGCAATTCAGATACCTTTGTCCTGCTGTATCTTTTGGTGCCCTGTTTTTCTTATATTAGGCCCTATGCTTTGTCTCCTCTGAGGTGAGTATCCATAAACTGCAGCATTTTCCTCCAGGAGTCTTCCTGAGCTGCAGCGTGAGGGCCAACATGGCCGCCCCAGTGGGTGAACACTGCAACACGACAGTTCAGAGAATTAGACACTGCCAAAAGTTAAATTACTATAATAATATTAGTAGCCATCATAGCAGTAATATAATGACGGTGTAACAATACAGTAAGTACAGTAACTGTCCCTCGCTAAACTTTGAAATACAGTATATTGTACCCCAAAATAAGCTGTGTGTCTCACTGTTGTAGTTGCCGCTAGCCTGATCAATCAGACCCTCCTAAGTTTTCTGTCAAAGCTTGTTGGGCCTGGTTGATCGGGTAAAGCTGCCGCCCGAGTGATTGAGGTAAGGCCTAAATGACCGAGAGGCGACCTGCCTTTCTCTCTCTCTCTTTGCCTACACCCCTCGCAGATCGACTTGGGATCTACCGGTAGATCACTGTCAACTGGTTGGGCACCCCTGGTCTAAGCAGTCTTTTTATTTTTATCAGATATTCTATATTAATACAGGTCTATCAAATATAAGGACAGACTGAGGGTTGTTTGTTGTTCCACTACATGTTGCACAACTATGTTTTTTAACATTGTATGGGACAAATCTCTACAGTATGTATCTATGAAATTACTATCACTTTTGAATACACATTTATGTTTTGGCTAGTGAAATGAGTTGGTGGCTAATCATTTTCTAGTGGCCGGTGACCAATTATGTTCATGTCAAGCCCTGGGCATATAGTATTAAAACAGCAGATACACTCACATTTGGTTGGCTTGACTCTCCACAGTGATATTCTTGCATTGGGAGCATACGGAGGTTCAATGAGGTGACCAGCCCCAGGATACGACAGACGAGTGAAGAGGTGGCCTTTACCTGCAGCTTTTAGCGTCTGCTCCAACTAAAGGAAGTCAGAGACATATGTAGTAGGCAAAGTTATACAACTATATTTAGTTTTAATACCAAACCTAGTGTGTATGAAAATCTTTTAATCCTCTTGACTCTCTTTTAATAACTTGCAAAAAAGCTCTACAACTTAAAATCATCTCAAATTAGGAAATACCTTGGTCTAAAATTGACATTACAAAAATAAAATACCAAAATGGACACCCATTTTCTATACCAGGTTGGACTAAACCAGGGGTGTTTCTCAATCGCAAAGTACCTTGCCTTGCCTTTGGAGGCAGTGCCTCCAAAGTCACTTCCTCCAAATCCAAGGCAAGTGTCCTGCCTTGGTCCAAAAAGATCAGCTAATGGAACACACTTCAGAGGCAAAGAAAGTGACATCACTAAGTAAAAAAAAAAAAAAAAAAGCAAGACTTTTCATTTGATTTTTTTGCTGGGTGTTTGTTATGTCAAATTGGACTAAAGCTCAATAAAAAGTAGTTAATGATGATTAAACTCATAACTGAAATCTACAGATGTTCATTTTGATGCATAAAAAATAAAAGTAAACTTTTTTAGACAAAGCCAGTTAATTTTCCTCAACAAAAAATACTGATAATCACTGACTAAATCTTTATTACAACTTAAACAAAATTATATTAAAATACATTGTTAAAATGTTGTCACAACAAACACTGGCAGGTCTGTTAAGAAAGTCAAAGCCTATATTTTGGTTTTAATGTGCACATCAGTGCCTTTACAAGTCACACAATCCGCCTTCCACCTTTTTTCAGTTTTTTTTGTTAACAACCGTGATGCATTATGGGTGATTTT
>OMNZ01106810.1:0-10814 GCA_900303255.1 Lesueurigobius sanzi | reverse complement strand
GATGTGTTGTATTTGATGTGTTGTATTTGATGTGTTGTATTTGATGTGTTGAAAAATAATAAAACGAATATTTAAAAGGTGACATTTTCATTTCAAATGTAAAACACTGAACTGAAAATTTTGTGACTGAAGTTTGGAGACAAAAAAATTGTTTTTTCAGTGATAAAAAAAATTCAAAGCGAAAAATTCAAAGACATTTAAAATTCACAATGTGACGACACAAAAAAAATCTTCCATAAATATATTACTTTTTTCAGTAACTGGGGAATATAATATATTACTTAAACAAAATACAGTAATACATTAGTTATTACAATCAAAGTAACTCAAGTTACTTCATGTTACAAGTGATGTTACAAATAAGATGCAACATCAAATCAAGTTGGACACTGCCGTAGAGGTGACTTGTGAAGCTAATTTCATCAAAACAAAACATGAGAGAACGAGACGACTGAGGAAAAGGAAATCTTTGATTACACTTAAGCTCGGTGGCATTATTCTCCCTTTTTTCAGTTTATATTTTGCTAAAAGTAACTCAAAAGTAACTCAAAGTAGTATAACTGAGTTACATTTTTGCAACAGTAATATGTCATACAAATATGTTACATTTTTAAATCTGTAACTAGTTATATAGAATATATTACATATTTTAAGTAACTTGGCCAACACTGCAGATAAGTGCCAATGAAAAGAATCTATGAATAAATAAATAACTACCTTTAGTACCAAGAGAGGAGGGACTTAGAGGTTAACTCCTCCTTCTGGTTTGACCCACGAGCGTGTTTAAGTCTTTATTCGCTGAGGAAGCTCTTTGGACTAAGATCGAAATATCCAAGCACAGATGAAGACTGAAGAATCTTGGCCTACGATGAAAATAATCTATGTACGGCTGCAAATTTCTCCTTAATTAACTGTGTTTTTAATTATTAAATCTATTTTATATTCAAATTCATTCTTGTGTTTTTGGGCAGCTCAAAGTTCAATGAAATCAAGCTAGGAATTAGAAGAACGTTGAATAATCCCTCATTGTTAAGAGCAAGAGAGGAAGGTTTGTTATCTGAAGGTGCTACTTAAGTGTCTGGTTTTGGTTGTAACAATGTGAGAAAAATACATTTTGACAAACTGGTCTTTGAATTTCCCCATGTAGTTGTATGAAGAAATGTTGGATTTGGTCATTTCTTTGCGTCCAGGGGAAAGATTGTTTTTTTTAGAGCAAACTGGCCCAGAACCTGAAAATAGAAAATAGAAAATAACATTGAGTTTTGTCTCCAGTGACTTCCCTTAAGTAAAAGTATAAACTGTATTCTTTCCGCTGGGAAATTCCACTTGTGCTTCTGACCCATCCTTCAATGCGGCTGGAGGATGTCAGGAGCTGCAGGTAACATCTCCTGAGGATCAAGATTTCACCTGAGAATTTCCAGTGCTACAGTCGAAGGTTTTATCCTATTGTTCATGTTTGCTTAGGTTACACAGTCATACCATTTTTACCCTTTATTTCGTTTTTTTTTTAATTATTATAAGAACTGACAAAGAGAAACAATAGGAACAAAGACAAAACAGAACTAAACTAAACTAAGGGGGGCACTGCTCCAAGCGTCTTTGACTTAAAGTGGTCCATTACGACCAGTACTAGTGATATAAATGTCCTTTGAGTCTCAAGATGAAGGTTAACCTCTCCATATTTTAATGACAGCAAGGGTTACATTGGCCAAAGCCTTTACGCTGCCATGCCAGAACTAGTAAATATATTGAAGTTATCTTAAATGATGCATCAGAATTTAAAGCCTTGACTTACTATTACATGGAATTTGATGCAGTATGGTGACACCATCCTACTACAGTCTTTGAGTATCCATCTGAACCTGTGCAAATGGCTGAAGTTTTCCGTACTATATAGGGACAGTTAGGACTGGAGCTGGCAGTGTGGCTGTTCCTGTCTGCACTCTTGAGTGAAGACAGAGGTGGCACCGAGCCTGCGGTCTGCTATTAATTCATACAACTGTCTCGGAGATGAGCTGTGCTAGCAGTTAAGGCACTGTTCTCCCATTTTTTTTCGCCGCAGTCGTGCTTAAACCTGACAAATGAATGCGGCTTATGCTACAAAGTAAATGTGTGATCTATCTCCCAGCGCTGTGTAAGTGCCGTTTATTTCCCCTCATTGACATTCTGGTCTCTATCAGTCAGCGCTCGTGTCCGGCCTAATGTCATGGGCAGAGCTATAATGCAAGGACAATAACCGAGTCTTGTTCAGGAGTGTCCCTGGAGCCAAGGCGCTGTCATTACAGTGTACAGGGGAGGACTGGAGCAGAGTGACACCTCCACAACCCCACACTGGGCCGTGTAGAGCCGAGCGGTGCACTTTGGGCTGGCGGCAGTCTGAACTCGGTCATATAATAAGGACTTGGCTTTAGTGACACGTGGACCCATTCTAAAAACACAGGCAATAATACTGTTCACGAGCACATATAACGAAAACAGCTCCCATCAGAATATACAGGACATGCTTCTGATGTAATCTGTGGTTCCAAGGGTCCTTTCATTTTGTTTCTAATTGACCAGGGTTGTTCCAGTCATCGTCTGTAATGGGTTGTATAGCGTGCTAGTTCTGGTGTAGCTTCAGACACATCTTTAGCATATGAGGAACCCAAATAAAATTGTTCATTTCAACTTGTGATGAACAATTTGCAGTTTGGCCTTGTGTTAATATACAGTTGTGCTCATAAGTTTACGTACTATTTTAAGTTTACATACCCTTTTAATCTTTGGTCATTTTTCATAGAATATGAATGATAACACAAAGATCTTTTTTCCACTCCTGGTTAGTGGTTGTGCGAAGCAATTTTTTGTCAAAGAACTGAGTTTACTCTTTCAAATCATAATGAAACTATATGTCATTGATCTAATGTTTACATGATGATGATGATGATGATGACTTTATTATTACAGACTCAAGTGTTCCATAAAAAATACATGCATACAATACAATTACAAGGACACAACATTAAAAAGATACATAAAGGCATTTTCTCCAATGTTTCCATAGTCCAGAAGAATATCTTGTATCGCTCTGTTTTGTTTCAGTGAGTGCAATTAATAACGTGTTTTTTGACCCTAGGAGTCGACACATAATGTATACATAAAATTAGCATGGAAGGTAGGTACATTACTGTTCACAAACATAGTGCTTGTACTTGACCATCTTGGGATCTTAAGCAAGATCCTGAACGCATCATTATATGCAACCTGAAGTTTTTTCAGTTTTGTGGTGCTGTAACTACACCAGATGTGAGCTGTGTACAGAGGAGTACAGTACGCTCTGAACAAACTGATCACACAACTCATCTGTAATGATATGACCCAGGTCCCTTACTTTCTTCACCACCTCTAGAGGGCGGTCAGACAACAGAAAGGGGGGAAACTTTTGCTTCTGATCCTCCTTGGTTTTAGCAATCATAACACTCTTTTTAGGATTGAATAAGATATCACATTGAGCTCCATACTTAGAGCAAACTTTAAGCAGTTCCTGTAGACCAGCACTACATGGAGATATAACCACCAGATCATCTGCACAAGGTGATTGATTGTGAGACTGTCCCTCACCATACACCCAGTCTTGCAGTCTTTAAGCTGCTTAGAGAGGTCATCCATGTAAACATTAAAGACTGTACATGACCTTCAACAACTGCCAGGAAAATTGTTCAGGAGCAAAGAAAAACTTCAGCTGAAATACAGGACTCTCTGACAAAATGTATGTTTGTTTCAAGATGCACAATATGTAAACATTTGATCAGGGACATTTGGCTAGTCTCTAGGTGAAAAGCATAAACAAACAGATTTTTGACAATAAATGGCTTCACACAACCACTAACCATGAGTGAAATAATGGTTTTTGAGTTCATAGTTTATGAAATGCATACGTTTACATACCCTGACAGTGTAACTTTTGAGCACAACTGTATTTAGAAAGAAAATACACTTTCCTCACGGAGCTCTGTTATTAAGATTGAACAATTTAACAATAGCTCTTCTAGGCAAAGGCTGTTATCCACTGAAAATGGTCTGGAAAAAACATTCCTGCAAAAAAGTGATCTTTTGATGAGTTAAATTTGCATGAATTCAGAATATTTGACCAGAATATTTGAGTCATTTTGACTTGCCACGTAAAATGATCTGCCAAGTATTTTTCCACTTACCATAGGAAAAAGCATATCATTTCAAGTACATTTAGATTTATTATCTAATTTTAAGCACAAGAAGTTGCTTTTTCTTATATTAAGTGTAAAAATACGTGTTCCATTGGCAGATGATGTTACTTGATAAGCCAATATTACATTACATTTCGTCTTTTTATTTGAGCATCTGGGTTTCACAATGTTGGACATAACGGTACAGATGGGCATGGAAAGCAAAGCGAAAGAGAATACATAAATAAATAAATATATACAAGCAGACATGATGCCCAAAAGGAGTAGGCAGAAGCAAAAGCTTGTCAGCGCCTACCCCCTTTTACATTCACAGATGAGCAGTGGATATACAGTGCATTCATGAGTTATGATCAAGAAATGTGATATGACACTTTTGTTCTATTCCAGGGACATTTCAACCATACAACTAGCAATATTAATAACACTTCTGTTTATCCCAAGACTCAAAATAAAGTCAAATATTCTGAAATCAAGCAAATTTAACTCATCTAGAGATCACTTTTTGCAGTGCACTCTAAACAACCCAGTACAGACTTGAATAACCCGTCTATACATCTGCATTGCTAAAAAGTCCTCTAGGAATAAGTGAAATCTTCTTGAAATAAGAAGATTTGCCCTTGATTTGAGTAGGTTGAGAACTGTCCTTGGACTCTTACGGTCTTTCTGTCTTGTCTTAAGTTACATATTCCGCCGGCAGATCTTTTTAAGCCAAATTTATTCAAATGAAGGTCAAATCTTCAGTAACTTTAACCCTTTAAGCCCTAGGCCTTTTTCTCCAAATATCATTTCTTTACATCATAGTTGTACATGGCTAATCTTGGTGTCCACATATTTGGTAGAGTTTATGGATGACGGTGGGAGTGAAATAATAATAAATTATGTTGGTTGACAATAAAATGAGGTTGCCATGGGTTTGAATGAAAAAACCACACACATTTTCCTGCAAAAAGGCCTTTTTCCTCCCTGTGCTGGAGCAAATAACAACAGAAATGGATAATCCCACATCAGCTGTCACTAATTTGCAACTTTGGAATATTTTGCTGCATAAAACACATACGTCAGTAACTGTATCTGAAAGCGAGGCACCAACTGTGGGGGCTATAGGGCTTAATTAAAGGGTTGATATCTACTCACCGTGCAGTGTGTATACCTTCAGTAATTTCGCACACCAGTTTAGCCCAGTCCAGTGTGGGGCTTGTACACAACCAACTGATTTCTTGGGTAAAGAGCTTCTGCTGCATTGCAACGGTCCCACTACCACTTACCTCACATGTCCAACAAAGCCAGTGCTATTCTTCGCCAGCATTTTCTACTATCGTGGCAAAATAGACTCACTAAATTGAGACTTGAGTGGCGTCCACAAACTGAATTGTACCTATGTTTGCACGTCACCACTGCTTCAAGCATTGGCACATGTAAGAAACCATGAGTCACAGACAGAGCTTTGCAACTCGGGTTCTCATTAAAAGTGTGTATTTAACAAACACCCATTGGTAACCCAGCAGTATTTTCCCTTCTCCTTCTCCTGTTATCCCTTTTTGTGTCTTCCGAGTCCAATACCCAGGGGTTGCCTCACTTTTCCCCTCCATTAAAACACATTTATTTACCCTGTTTACAATAATAATTACGTTTATTTAAAAAAATGACCTTCCAAAAATATTTTCCCGGTTCACATGCCATGGTTACATCCTCTAGGCACACAATTCAAAAGCATTTCTGGGATGAACTGCACCTGAAGCGGCATACCAATACGCGCGCTAATCTGTTGAGGCCGCCATTATGACGGCGGCTCAAGGTTGGGTCAAAATTAATTGCACATTTTTGCATACACTATGACCTTGCAAGTCAGTGAATAGCATTTATACGATTTCTTATGCCTCGTTGATGTGCAGACACATTTGTACAGCCATATTGTCTTTCGATAATCTAGTCAGGAGGGAGAAAGACGTAAATTATGTCCGTACTAATTGAGGCATGCTATGTTGGGATTGAAATCATGTCCTCAATTTTATGTGATGTGTGCTGTCTGTTTACCAAAGAATAAATACATCACAGTGTACAAGGGTTTCTAGGGGCCGCACACGTAATTGCAATTCTTCTGACAATCAAGACTCTCTTCACTATGCCCATTAAACACTCAGGAGCAGAAGACTGAAAAAGAAAACCGCTAAACTTACACAAGGATCTAAACTACAGGATTAGGGGCTTTTATACTGTATGAAAAGGCAGTTCTCAGTCGTACAGGAGTTGTCCATCCTAGGCAAAGATTCAGTCTTCATCTGTACTCTGTAGTTGAAGCGTAGGACATTTCGCTCGTGGGTCTTTTAAGAAGAAACCATTAGGAGGAGTTGACCTCTAAGTCCCGTCTCTCTTGGTTCTAAAGGTTGGAAAAAACATCTTGGCCTATTCACACCTAATTACTGCGTGTTGCCTTCCTAGTGACTTACCCTAGACTTTGTTCTCAGGCTTTTTGCGCTTATCTTTGGCCCATGCTCTTGCCACTGGCCCAGCTTCATTAGCATGACATAGGGATGGTTTCTGTCTAAGGATGTTGTTGTAGATCCTCCATTGCGGTTCATGGATGGATTATCTTTTTTAACAAATATAGTTTATTTTACTCCACGCTCAAACCTTCTATTCTATTTAGCTACAATCTTAAATTCACTGTACTGAAATGAGTGATTGGTGGCTTTGAGAGGAAGATGCACAGCAGACTGTGGGCCACTAGAGCTTTCTCTGCAGTGTTGATAAAGCCTTCTATGAAGTAATTGTTTCGTCTCTCCAATGTAATGTTCTTTGCATTTTTATTCCTTGCACTGGACTGAATAAACTACGTTGTTCTGTTTGTGGCTTGAATTCTTGTCTTTGTACTAGCAGAATACTTTTTGCCTTTGCGACTTTCTTTTTTTTTTTTTTTTCTGTACTCCAAAATGCTTTGCTTTTGCTCAACTTATTATTTCTGGTTTTAGTGGTGGAATCATTGACAAGTCTAACTTAAAAGTCTAGTGAGTAGCCTTTTAGTTGAGAGGCAAATGGAAAACGCTGCCTCTAATCAATGTATCACAGTGTATTTACGAATGAACTGAAAATATTCACCCTCAGCTGCTCTTTGGGTAAGAGTTGAACCAGCAACTTAATAATGTTGTTAGGTTTAGCCTGGTTTTCCGCTCGAGAGATGTCGCTCTCTTGAAGAATCCTTTCTGTAATTCACACTCGCGCTCCCCATTGATTACTGTTAATAGTCGAACGTCAAAATTACATGGGGTCTTTTTAATGAGAGGGCTCGGATGGATCCATACGCGAACAGGACTCTTGAGACAAAGCGATTGCGATCCATATTTTGTTTATTGATACTCCTGTCTGCACCCACAAATTGACACCCTGAGCTGATGCGTTATTGTCGAATCAATTCCAACTCTCGAGGCGTTTTATCACTTTGTCATAATGCTACAGAGACTGTTTTCCTCCCTGCTCTTCCCCTCTCCC
Source organism: Lesueurigobius sanzi (assembly GCA_900303255.1). Taxonomy (NCBI): domain Eukaryota; kingdom Metazoa; phylum Chordata; class Actinopteri; order Gobiiformes; family Gobiidae; genus Lesueurigobius; species Lesueurigobius sanzi. The sequence continues at coordinate 3,123 of OMNZ01106810.1, read as the reverse complement.
GAGCTCAACACACTGCAGTCCCTTAGGTTGTCTGTGAGTGTGCACCGATTGCTTGTAGCTTAACTTAAGAGGACGTGTGTGTGTTTAATAGGCGGGGAGTGAGTTGGCCCCCTCATTCTCCCTGCTCCTGTCTGCTTTTGTTCAACACATCTCAGGCCCGATCAGGCAAGCAGTGCCGCAGCCTGTCACCGGGCCGAGTGACAGTGTCCTGACCAGCCACTTTCCTTTTGAATCAAATGCCTCAGGGTCTGGCCCCGGGCTGTCAGGGGCGCGTGCCATCGCGGGGCCGGGGGGTGTATGGGAGTCCCGCAGTTAGCTCGGGCTCATTTTGATTAATGGACCTCTCTCTGCCCCTGAGTGAGCAATTATCAGAGGGTAGGCAAAGTCGTTCATCACTGCAGCCGAGCAGCAGGTCTCTTCCACTGTGGACATCATACCTGGCACATCCCACACAACAACAACATGCACGGGTTCGCTAAAGGTCTGCGGTCGTCTCCTCGGGTTCCTCCATGCCCATAGCAATAGCCCATGGTCTTTAAGATTCAATCCTGTGCATCATTGCAGGTTTCCAATCCCAAACACACACACACACACACACACACACACAACATGGCCGGTGTGAGCAACCATTGTGTGTAGTAGCTGTTATAGTCCACCACATGTGCTCAGAATACTAACAAGATCAGCGGCGTCTCTAATAACTCCACAAGCTGTTGCACTCTTAAATCTCTGGGTGCACAAAGGGTGTTATACCACAAGGTGTTTTCATTGCTACGTTGAACAAATAACTTGCAACTTTTTTACATTAGCTGCATACTGACACGCGAGTATTTACATCTGCATCACATTTGCATCTGTCCATTTTTTTTCGCTTGTTACTTGCTCCTATAGTGTTTTTGCAAAGAAAATGTTTTTTGTATGTCTTTCGCACCTGCTTGAGTAATCTGTATTCTCTTGCACTGTCTGTCTGAATGCTCCAAAGTGCTAGTTCCTTCCCATATAGCCAAGCCCCCATTGTACCACCTCCCACCTCCCCATTTCTAGACATTGCAGGGGCCTAATGCAGGAGGGATTGCCAGGGCCATATAAACAGTGCACAGCATAAATGAGTACACCCCCTTAGTAACATTTTAAACAATATCTCAAGAAAAACAACATCAATCTTGAAAACGTTGACAACAAGACATCTATCAATCAATCAGTTTATTTTTGTAACGCCCAATATCATAACAGAAGTCATCTCAAAGGTCGGTATGGACAAAAACAAATCAATATCAGACATCAAGAAGGATCAAAAATAAGTCACACACGAATGAAATGTCTCAACCAGATGTAATGTCCGGTGAATAAGTAAATCACTTAGAGTAACAAGCTTAGAGTATCCCCCATCCTTAGACCTTCCTCTACGGCGAGGAAAAACCCCAAAAAAACAAAAACCACATGGTAAAAAAATGGAGGAAACCTTGAGTTAACTTATAACATGGAAGTAAGATTTATTATACAACACACATTTAATACACGTGTGTATAAAGCTACAACTGTTGTGCAGGCCCTCTCTTTACATTTTTGTAGTCTTATTATTGGATCCAGCACACAGGTTCAACCTCATCAGTACAAAAAAGAATCAAATTCACTCTTTACGATGGCTATTTTAGGACATTTTGTCGAGCCACGTGTGTCAGACCAGGAAGTTACTCCATCGCTGCTGGTATCTGCTTGTTATCCATGTGACATGCGTAAAGCGACCAACAAGAAGCTGTAATTCATATTTAGTAATATCCTTTCTGAGAAAAGCCACGGAAGATATAAACATATATGTATATGCAGACGTTACAAAGCTTTAAAGACATTTTTATTTTACTCTTGAAACTAACTCTACTTTAGCAGCACCAAGCTTACCAGTATTGTGCCTAATAGTTTGAAGGTTTTTTCAGAGGCATTTTTCAATATTTATTACCTAGCCTGCTTCATTGACAAGGCTAAATTTGAATTTGTAGATTTATTTGAATTTGTTAGATTTATTCACTAATAAATATCTTATAAGAGCAATCGCAATGTCGTCAAGTCCGGAGATTCGGTAGGCAACATGAATATTTTATACAAATAATAATAGTAAATAGTTCTATGATCGGCAACACCATTGTTCACAAACAGAGCATTTCTTCTCTGGCGTTGTGTCAGATCTGTGATTTACATAAACAGCGCTACGCGTCTGAATGCATCAGCTGTTGCCTACCGTTCACCAAAACACCCGCCGAAAATTGCGTGAGAAAACAACAACAGCGATCGCTCCTATTAGAAAACAATATCCAAAATCTACTCTGAGAAAATCTGAAAACAAAATAAAACCACCTGGCTGTCATACTCTGCATTCAGTTTCCTTATTTTGGTTTGTTTTTTGGTCTTCGTCTGTCCACGTCCTGTTTTATTTTAACTTGTCGGTTCTGTCCGTGTGATTTTCTGTTTGTCTTCGTCTGTGTTGAAGACCTGCCCTAATGTCTTTCACCTGTGTTGATGACCTGCCCTAATGTCTTTCACCTGTGTTGATGACCCGCCCTAATGTCTTTCACCTGTGTTGATGACCTGCCCTAATGTCTTTCACCTGTGTTGATGACCCGCCCTAATGTCTTTCACCTGTGTTGATGACCTGCCCTAATGTCTTTCACCTGTGTTGATGACCCGCCCTAATGTCTTTCACCTGTGTTGATGACCTGCCCTAATGTCTTTCACCTGTGTTGATGACCTGCCCTAATGTCTTTCACCTGTGTTGATGACCTGCCCCGCCCTAATGTCTTTCACCTGTGTTGATGACCTGCCCTAATGTCTTTCACCTGTGTTGATGACCCTGCCCCGCCCTAATGTCTTTCACCTGTGTTGATGACCTGCCCTAATGTCTTTCACCTGTGTTGATGACCCGCCCCGCCCTAATGTCTTTCATCTGTGTTGATGACCTGCCCCGCCCTAATGTCTTTCACCTGTGTTGATGACCTGCCCCGCCCTTATGTCTTTCACCTGTGTTGATGACCTGCCCCACCCTAATGTCTTTCACCTGTGTTGATGACCTGCCCCACCCTAATGTCTTTCACCTGTTTTGATGACCTGCCCCGCCCTAATGTCTTTCAC